>JAQQSZ010018882.1:0-10482 GCA_028646595.1 Phalanger gymnotis | reverse complement strand
TTCTGCCTGGCTCCTGGTCTGGTTGGTCCGAGCTGCCCACGCTGGGCTCTGCTCTGCTTCGCTCCGCTCCACTCCCAGCTCCGTGAGGGATAGACCTTACCCAGAGACCATCTAGGCTGTCCTGGGCTAGGGCCCTGCTTTCCTCCACCACTTTGTGGGCTCTGCAGTTCTTCTCTGTTGTCTTTGGTGTCTGTGGGTTGAGAAGTCTGGTAACTGCCACAGCTCACTGATTCAGGGTGCTAGAGCATGCTCTGCCTGGCTCCTGGTCTGGCTGGTCTGAGCCGCCCATGCTGGGCTCTGCTCCGCTCTGCTCTGCTCCCAGCTCCATGCGCAAAAGACCTCACCCAGGCACCATCTAGGCTGTGCTGGGCTGGAGCCCTGCTTCCCTCTGCTATTTTGTGTGTCCTGCACTCTAGAATTGGTTCAGAGCCATTTTTAATAGGTTTTTGGAGGGACTTGGTGGGGAGCTCACGCCAGTCCCTGCTTTCCAGCCGCCATCTTGGCTCTGCCCCCAAGAAGTCACATTATTAAAGATAGTGGCTCAGGTTAAGATCTTATCCTTAATGTCTAATAGACAGAGGAAAGAATGCTCTTCAGTCAGCCTGATCTGGCCTTGTTGACATAGGAAGAGGTATTCTCTGAGCTTACTCAGAGAATAAAGAGATTGTTAAGTTCAGACTCTTCTTCTGGTTAATCAGTTTGGGCTTTTCTGGTGGTTGATTATTAGTTCAGGCTCTGGCCCTTATTGAAGTTGCTAAATTGATATTAAGTGATTATCAGATAATAGTATGCATTATTTCATTCATTTGTTCTTTGAACCCTCTTATTTCTTAGGATTACATTATTTAGTTTACATTTATGTCTGAATCCTTTCTTCAAATTTCCCTAATTGGTTATAATTTTTATTTCAAGTTATTTTGTAAATGATATGCTTAATATTTGTTTTTCTTCACTTGATTATGAATTCCTGTCTTACACATGCTTAATTTTTCAATTCACAATTTCCAAGCCCAATTTACCTCCCACTTTTTTTATGAAGCCTTCCTAGATTGACATTAGCAGACAAAGATCTCTCCTTTCTCAGATAACCAAGAGCTTTTATAGTTGGGATCATTTCCCCCACTGTTCATATATTGTCTTGCATTGTGTTATGGCTTAAGATGTGTCCTAAGAATATTATAATAATAATGGCTAACATTTATATAGCATTTGACAAATATTATCTCATTTTATCCTCACAATAACTCTATGAGGTGAGTGCTATTATTGTCCCCATTTTACATGAGAGAAATCGTATTAATAGCCAATTATTAAAATTGGGGAGACCCAAGCTTTTATTACTCATCCTATTTCCTTGTCTAATCTCTCAAGGACAGGGTTGATGGAAGATAAAATTAATATTCTCCTCATTCTGCATATTGCTACTTTACCCAACTAGATCAGACTTCTAATCCCTTCTGCTCAGGCTTGGGTGGGGCATAAATACTTTGAACAGATTGTCCAAGGCTTGGGGTATCTTAGAAATAAATGACATGATTAAAGTTCATTAGAATAACTTCAGCCCCTCATTGTAATATTCATTTTCTCATTAATTAACCAATCAGAGTTGATTGCCACCTTCAGGAACACCCCTCTTCCAAGGGCATATAAGCCATGACACTACTGCCATGATTGTCTTTGGCATTCAACAGTGCCACAGACCCCTTTTTATTAAAATGTTGGTATTATTAACAAAATGACCAATTACCCAGAAATTATGTCTCTCAAACTTTTTAAACATCACATAAAGATAAAGAAACTGAAGCAAAGAAAGGTTAAGTAACTTGTCCAGGACTGTACAACCTGTAAGAATTTGAACTCAGGTCTACTGTGCCACTTAGCTCTTTTTCATACTCCTTGAGAGACTTTGTGTCTTCAGCTTTATTGAATGTCATCTATCCTGTGCCCAACACTGAGATGGGAAATGCTAAGCACTACAAAAAATTAGAAGACAAGATCTCTGCCCTCACAGAGCTTTCAAATGAGTCAGGGAGGAAGGATTACATTCTAGGGAATAATTAGAGGTAGGTAACAGTCCATATGTAAACTTAGAATATGGCAAGGTTAACTCCCTGTTAACAAGATGAGCACAGATGAAGTCTTTTGTTCTGTTTTTGATGACAGTCTCCTTGATAAAGAGGGAACTCTCCTTGTCTTTGGTTCTTCCTGGTACTTTGTCACCACATTAAAGATGATTGATTGAGTCACGGATAATCATATACCAGAATTATGTCCCTTAGGCTTGGCCTTTAAAAAGGAGAGAGAGCTACATCCAAAGAGAAGTTAATAGGACACACATCGACTCTGGTTTCAGGAGGAAAGCCTGTGTAGTCCCAGGGCCCTTGCAGGGGACTGATGGCATTAGGCAACTCCCTGACCAAGGAGGGAAATATGGGCCCTGGTTGACAGGAGGTGGAACTCCTGGATCAAGTTAAAAATTTCAGGACTAAGGAAGGACAGTTATGGAGTAGCAGAGGAAGAATGACAAGCAAGAGTTCCTGGACAAAATAGAGTTCTTGGGCCAAGCCTCCTCAAGAGAGAAGCTAGAATTCTTGGGCAATGCCAAGTTCTAGGTCCAAGTAGAAGCTGGAGCTGAGGCACAATAAGGGAGAGAGGCATCTATGTTTAGAACTCTGATCTGTGTAAATACACTTGGGCCATAACCTTCATTAGCAGTATGAGTTATGTAGAATGGGCAGATCAGAAAAGTGCTAGATTTAATGTGGGAGGACCATAGTGGCTTGGCCACATATTAACTGTGTGATCTGGGGCTAATAACTGTAAAAGTTGTTCTATTTCAAAGCTATATAGGAGAAAGAGGAGTCTCAAAGAAGGAATGGAATAACTATTTGAGAGTAAATGGGATAGTGATAACTGTGATAACAGAAAGAAGTCAGAGTTGTTCCATTTTTTCTTTTTCTTTTCTTTTCTAAACAGAATGATCTTTGCACTGGAAATGACAGAATAAAATGGCCAGTAGGGAGTTGATGACAAAAATTGGTAAGGAGATAGTAAGAAATCACCTATTTGCCCTTGATGCATTCAAGTCACCTGCTGCAGATGAAATATATCCTTAGGTACTAAAAGAACTCCAAGATGTGATTTCTGAGGTACCATCACTGATATCTGAAAAATGGTGGAGGATGGGAGAGGGACGACAGAAGTAAACATATCTCAACTTTCAGCAGGGGAAGAGAATTTGTTCTTGAGTTGTTTCAGTCATGTCTCATTCTTTGTGACCCCTTTTTTTCTTGGCAGAGATACTGGCAGGGTTTTCTTGGCAGAGATACTGGAGTGATTTGCCATTTCCTTCTCCAGCTCATTTTACAGACAAAGAAACTAAGGCAAACAGGGTTAAGTGACTTACCCAGTGTCGCACAGCTAGTAAATCTGAGGCTGAATTTGATCTCAGATCTTCCTGACTCCAGGTCCAGCATTCTATCCATTGCTCCACCCAGCTCCCCTCAACAACAATAGCAGCGCTAAACTGATGCTTCAGAAGAAAGCTAGATGTAGTTAACATAGATTTTTGAAAAATGTTGGATAAAGTATATCATGCTATTTTTTGGTGGGAATAGAGATGTGGGTAGATAATAATATAGTTGAATTTGGAATCAGTTGTATGGCTGAACTCAAAGAGTAGTTGTTAATGGTTCAATGTTACCTTGGCAGTAGAGCGCCCTGGGATCTATGCTTGGGCTGTGTTGTTTGATATTTTTTTTTAATTATTTGGATAAGGGCATAAATGGTGTGCCTGTCCAATTTGCAGATGACACAAAGCTGTGACGTATAGCCAAAGCACTTAATGACCAAACCAGGACCAAAGAGAACCCTAATAAAATGAATTCAATAAAGATGGAAATAAAATCTTAACTGTGGTGAAAATCAGCTTTATAATTATAGGATAGGGGAGACATGGTTAGATGGCAGTTTGAAAAAAAGATCTAGGGGTGCTGGTGATTTCCTAATGAGTCATATGACAGCCAAAACAGCTTATGTGATCTTGGGACACCTTAGGAAAAGCACAGCTTCCAAGATAAAGAGGTTCTAGGCCTGCTGTACTCTACCCTGGTCACACCAAATCTGGAATATTTGTATTCTGTTCTGGGTATACAGTTTAGGAAGGACATTAATAAGCTAAGGAGTATTTAGAAGAGGGAAATGAGGATGGCAAAGGGCATTGAGACCATGTCATAACATGTGTGGTTAAAGGAACCAGGGATATTTAGCCTGGAAAAGGAAAGACTCAGATTGTATATATAAAGACACGATAGATTTCCTTGGTTAATTGAAGGGTTGGCAGGTGAAAGAGAGATTGGATTCTAGGGGACAAAACCAGGAACAATGAGTGGAAGTTGAAAAAAAGTAAATCTAGATTTGATGGCAGAAAAAAACCAAAAACTTCCTAAAAATTAGAATTATCTGAAAGTAGAATGGGCTGCTGCAGGAGATGGTGGGTTTCCCCTAAATGGAGATCTTCAAATAGACTGATTGCTCCTTGCAGTTGTAATGAAGATTCCTTTATAGTAATTGGTTGGATTAATTGGCTCAGGATATTCCTTCCGGCTCTAAAATCTGAGATTCTCTTATCCTCACTCTGAGCTTCAATTTTGTCAACTGTATAAAAAGGGACTTAGACCTGGTGACCTTTAAGATCCTTTTCAGCTCTAAATCTATGATCCAGCTATTAGCACAGTGCCTGGCAGATAGTAGACATTTAATACATGAATGCTGATTGATTGATCTCTCAACTTGGATAGGATCAATTAATACCATCGACTGTACTCAGCTATAGCCAAGGCATTATTCAGGTCCAGGGGAAATGAGGTTGACCCTCTAGTTTCCCTGAGGGAATGTCCCTTATTGGAGAACTCCAGTCCATGGATGATGTTTTAAGGCTAGTGTCCTTAAAGTCTAGGTCCCTGGGAAAGGTGGGATTCATCAGAAGGGAAAGTTGTTTAGTCTAGCAACATCAATTGCTTCTCCTTTTTTCGGGTGTGGGGAGGGAGAAACTTCAATTCTAAAATAGTACTTTAAGTTTGGACAAATGCATAGCTCCTTGAAGTGAAGGTGACTGCAGTGAAAGGGAGAATCATTTTGATCATTTATGGAACTGAGCATGAGACCTTTCTGATTTGTCTTTTTCTGTTGTGCAAAATAAAGTTTAGCCTGTATTGTTACCTTGAGTGCCGGCTCAGGAGCTCACGAGCTTCCTTTCCCCATTTAGAGACCTAGACATGATCTAAATTCTTATGTTTTTGGGAAAAATCCTTGATGCTAAATGAAGAGAAATTTATAAGAAACTGGAACCTGGTTCACATAAATTCAGAGCTTCCATTTGAGTCCACAAGTTGTATTTGGATAGTATGGAAGATCAATGCTCCAGTTATTTAGAGGAGGAGGAGATTAGCATGGGTAGCCATTGTGGTGAATGGGAAGAATAAACATTTTGCTGTGCAGCAGCAATGGCCTGACAAGAGATTAGGTAATGAATTTGTAATGGACCTACCCAGCATGCTTGTATTTCTGTATCCAGTGCTGTTCAGTAGCGTGAGTGTAGAACCAAAAAAGCACATAGTCTAGGTAATCTTGAGCTGGGATCTGCCAAGGCATGCATATCAATAGGACAAGGGATTTGATTGTAAAACTGTACAAGCAGTGTATAGCTCTGCTAGTAGACTCTAGAATCAAAATTGAAAAAAGAGTAAAGGGAAGCTGAGGAAAGATTGAGAGCCTCAGAGAACAGAGGTAGTTGGAGGAAGTGTAGATGACTTCAGGTAAGGGAGGACAAAGACTTGGGTCAAGAGAAGTGAGTCATAGGGGATGATTGAAGGAATCTGTGATCAAGAGATCACTTTGGGGTGATATTGAGCTCAAGGGTATGACCATTCCTGCCCATGCCTGCTGTGGTGTGATGGGACAGATCATATGAGCTGAAGAAGATAAGGAGGCCCCAAGTATGATGGTTAGTGTGGAGAGAAGACTGTAAGGTCTTCAGTCAAAAAGTCTTTATTAAGCACCCTCTATATGCCAAGTACTATGATAGGCCCTAGGGTTACTAATTCAAAAGTGAAGTGCTCTCTGGCCTCATGGTGCTTATATTCTAAACCTGGTGTTGAACTCCTTGATAAGGGAGAGAGAATGATTTGGGACCTCTTAGGTAATTACCATAAGTATTCGGCAAGGGTGATAGAAGCAAATAGAATGAAACCCAAAGAAGGAGAGGTTGCTGAGTAATGGTGGTGAAGGAAGGTCTGGAAGTACAGTGAGGAGCAAAGAATATGCTTATTTCTCCTTTCGATTCAATGTGACTCATGAGAATGTGAGCTCCTTGAGGGTAGGGACCATATTTTTATCTTTATTTGCATCCCCAATGCTTAGCACAGTGGTTAGAACATAGTAAGTCCTTAATAAGTGTTTGATAATGATGGTGATGTCCAAAAGCACGTGTGTGTAAGCATACATGCATGCATGCACACACGCGCGTGTGCACACACACACACTACTGTGGAGTTTGGCTAGGAATGCAATGATTTCTGTAGGTGGTAGTGATGGCATGGAGATGAAATGGGTATGAAAGAAAAAAAGGCCTAACAAATAGGGAAGTTTGTAAATCATGAGATCTTTTCCATTTTTGTGTTATGACTCTATTGACAGTCTGGTGAAGCCAATGGGCCCCTTCTCAGAATAATGCTTTCAAATGCAAAAAAACCTATACATTAACTTTGTTGTATAGTTAAAAGGAATAGCAAGTTGTACCTAGTAGTTTTGTAATTTCATGTGCAATCATCTTTTTTGTTTGTTTGTTTTGTTTTGGAGGGGGAAGGCAGGGCAATTGGGGTTAAGTGACTTGCCCAAGGTCACACAGCTAGTAAATGTGTCAAGTGCCTGAGGCCAGATTTGAACTCAGGTCCTCCTGACTCCAGGGCCAGTGCTCTACTCACTGCACCACCTAACTGCCCCATTTTTTTTGTTTGTTTGTTATGGAAATACTTGTTTTATTCCATAAATTAAAAATAGAATAAATTTAAGAATGCTTAGGAGAAGATGAGGTAAGTATTTGCTCTACATATGATAGGAGCATGGATCCTTTGACTTGGTATCCCACCCTAAAGAGTCTGTGATGGTAGTGAGTAATACCAGTTCTCTCTTAGGTAAAAGTAAGAAGGGATGTTTGGTTTAACATTTGGGTCTGCAAATACTTGGCAACTGAGTCTCTAGGGACCAACCTGAGGTAACTTTCAATGCCAATTTCTTAACTTAAGATGTTAAATGATGATGAACCATTAGAAAATGGCTTCTTCTTTGGAGTCAAGCATTGGACCTGGGTCAGAATCCCTAACCCTAGATGGGATCTTGATGGCAAGAGTTCTGGAGTCCAAGACCCTTGTCCTAGAAGTGAAAGGCCTGGTGTCCAAGATTCTAGTCCTGCTGCCATCCAATGCTCTAGTTTGAGAAGGGGTCTGGGCCTGAAACAACTTCTCCCTGGTTTCACTTGGTGGTGATGGAGCGGTGATCACAACACTTGAGTCAAGACACAGCAGCAGTGAACTCCAGGACCTGGGGGATCTCTGGGCAGGGCTGGGGTTAGGGCAACCATTCCGGCTGGTGAAGTAACAATATGTTCCTTACTCTTGAGGTAGTTGGGTATCCATGATCCTTTTCTGGTCCTTTGAAATGTTCTCAGCAGGGTTTGTGGGAAGAGCTGCCCAACAGCTAGAGCTGTCTGTCCATAAGCTAAGAGTTGGAGATGCTCGAGCTGGGAGACTTTGACTCGAAGCCTAGGTTACACTGGTAACTTATTTTTTTTAAAATCCTTGTAATACCTAGTACAGTGCTTCAGTCACCAATACGTGTTTGAATGAGTGACTGACTACTCTAGTTCTCACAGTTGTGGTGCGGTCCTGTCCCTCTTCTTAACCATATCTAGAGCTGCTCAGTGCTCTCAATCCTCCTGCTTCCTTTGTACAAGGTCAGGACTAGCCACACTCTGAAGGTTCTTCTGACTCCCTGATTACTCAGGGGAAGGGGACTTTCTGTATAGGATATTTTGGATTAAAAAAAAGAAAGGACTAATGCAATTGGATTTTTCTAAAATCAAAGCAAACAAAAATGTTATGTGTATAATTGTATGTGTAGCTGTATTTGACACTTCACTGAATGAATCCTCTACCTAATTATTGGAAATAGTCTACAGACTATGCCAAATGAAATGTAGTTTTGTCAGTTTAGGACTACTCTTGAGCAAAAGCAGTGTCCCAGATGATAGAGTTAATTTATTTTTAAGTTTAAAAAAGAGCTGTATTTGGCTCCTTTGGTCATTAAGAGAACTGAATTGGACTAGCCATTTGGTGATGGATCTACTGTTTGGATCTCACCAAAACCCAAATCAAAATGACTGGTCTATTCAACATGAGAAGCTGCTTAAGATGCTGAATGGAAGAATGAATTAATGAATAAAATATTTATTAAGCTCTTAATATGAGCAAAGAATTGTGCTAAACACTGGGGATACAAACAGAATAGTAAAACAACTCCTGCTTTCAAGAAGCTCACATTCTAATAGGGGAGACAACATTTAAGGAAAGTTCCATGTTCCAGTCAGATGGAAAGATCCTGTGGTCCTTAGGGTACAGTGGTGATGCAGATGTTAATGATTTTTCTTTAATTTTCTATTGATAAACTCATCCCTATCTAATTATCAGTGCCAAGGACTTTGGTGGCAAGAAATTTCTTTGCTGGGAATTTAGTATCTGTGGCTATATGGAACCAACTCAGGAGCAGTAGCCCTACTGCATCTCCCACAGGGATGGCTGAAGGCATTGGGCTGGAACCAATACTGCGGTCAAGGATCTTGGATCTAGAGTCATACCTTTGTCAGGATCTTAGGCGAGATGGTGGTCAAGGTGGTGGTAGTTTGACTTGCTTGGCACATGCTGCTGACTCTTGTCTTTCTTTTGGGGTGCCTCGCTGCTTCAGCTTGGCTGGCCTGCCTGACTTGTGTGTATCCACTGTGGGGAGAGCTGGCCCTTTCTCCATAATGATTTGGCTGGGAGGGGTGGACTGAAAGCAGGACCATTGATCTGGTGGGTGCTGCCACTCCCAGAGCTCTTGAATTCATCTGCCTATTGATGACAGTTGGTCAGCAGTTGTTGCTGGCTGTAATGAGAAGGTGGGCCCCTTCTACACAATAATTTCTCCCTTCAATGATGGCTATGGGGTCTGGAGTGGAAGCAGGTGTGATGCTTTGAGATATGCAGCTATTCCCAAGACTTTTGGATTCAGGGTCCTAGCCTGTCTTCATCAGTGTTCGACAGGAGATGGTGGTCAAGGTGGTGGTGGTAGTTCAGCATGCTGGGTACATTCTGCCTCCTATCTCTCACCCAGAGTGTCTTGCTGCATCAATTAGGAAGTTGTTCTCTTGTACCTGGGTGGAATTAAAATTTTCTTCCAGTCATATGGCTCCCTCCAAGCTAAGATCTGATGGGTAGCTCATATTCTTCCCTGCATGGGTGCTATACTTATATTGATCAGGACAGCAGAGAAGAAAGAATTCTGGATTTAGAATTAGAAGACCTGACTTTGAATCCCCATTCTTTCTACCTGTGTGACTTTAGATCTATCATTTCATGTTTCGAGCTTTCTCACCTATGAAATATGAGGATTGAATTAGATGAGCCATAAGGTCATTTCTTGCTTTAATTCTATTATCCCAGGGCCTGACTTTTGACCATTATGACTTTGCATTCAGTGGAATATTCTTAAGGATGACCTTTGGTCTTCTTGTAGCATTGTGATCTCACAGTGCTGTGACTAAAGGTGCAAGATGCTCTGTCCCAGAACGATTTTGCCAAACTGACCAAGCAAACAGATTTTCGGGAGTGACAATCCTGCCTGGGCTTTAATTGAATATAAAGTCATGCAGAGCAGGAACATGGGAAGAGAGGAGGACCTGCAGGATGTCACACGCTGATGGCTGCCAAGGTGAATGTCGAGCAGGGATAACTGAATCCTGCTAGCACAAGCAAGTAGGACAAGGTGATAAGTAGATGCAAGCTTCCATGCAGAGCACTGGAAGGCAGAAAAAAAACATTTAATCAAGTCACAAACCTTTCCAGGCCACAGAAGGGAGAGCATGATACTTAGTGGGTGGAGGTGTAAGATGTCTCCCTTGTAGAAACAACTGAAATTTAAGAAAAAAAAACAAAAATTCAAGGGATAACAGCTCTGCTATGTTCAGCTGAATAGATCTATTAAAGTGGAAATTGTACTTTGTTCTATAAAAAGCAGCTGCCCTAGGAGAGGTTCAACTTAATGAAATTCAGTAAGCAAATATTAAGCACCTACTATATGCAGAGCACTGTGTGAGGTGCTAGAGGAGAGACAAAGTTCAGGCAAAATAGGTGACCCTGTCCTTCTTGTCTAGGGAGGGAGTGTGCTGGT
>JAQQSZ010018881.1:0-10482 GCA_028646595.1 Phalanger gymnotis | reverse complement strand
AAAAAAAAAGAAATCTCTTTTGGCGGTTTCCACTCATTGATTCTCGTCCTTTTCCTGAAGGCCACAAAGTCCTTGTCCTGAATCCTATGGTTCCACTTCGAATACTTAAAGACATCCCTCATGTCTCCCTCGGAGTGCCCTTTCTCTAGGCTAAATATCCCTAGTTCTTTCCTTGGTTCATCATTTTAGGGTGGGGTTTTTAGACTCTGGCATCTTGGTTCTCCTGCTTTCTGGATGTATTTTAGCTTTTTAGTGTCCCTTCCAAAATGTCATAGACAGCAACCAGAACTCTGCTCCAGATGTGGTCTGATAGCAGCACCTGCTTTCTTAGCCAAGGAAGACTTTTTAAATGCATGTATAAAATTCCTTTTTAAAAAATTTTGGTAACTTGTTTCTTGTTCTCACACTCACCTAGTGTGCAAAAGAAGCTTCTCCATCACCATCTTCACTTTGCAGGGATCTCAGTGATACTTCTTTTATTTTCAAACTTTCAAAGGATGCTCTTGAGTCCAGAATAAATCCAACGGACTTGACGTTCTTGCCAATTTTGAGCTATTTTACTTTCCTCTCTCTTCTATTGTTTTTTTTTAAAGAAAAGTTCCAGAAATTAGAGACAGATATGATCCTCCAGATAAGTGACATTTTGAGAAAATCCTTTTGAAAATGAGAAACTGCCAAAGTGACCCACGATAGCGGCTTATTTTTTTTTTATCAAAGCATGCTTGATTTTCTTTTCATGGAGATGTTTTGACACTTGTCTTTACCAATTAAGGGAAAAAGGAAATTAGATTTGATGACTTTCAACTGCTCCATGCTAAAACAAAGTTGTCTCTTTTTATGCCTGTAGGAAGCAGCAAGCTTTTAGTCTTCATTTGAATGCCAAGGGGCATGGGTACCAGGTGACCGGCACAATCAACGCACTTGACTATGTTGTTCTCGTCAAATGTTTTAATATCCAAATTCTTTGCTGCGAATGCTTCTTTGTCTTAATACTTTGTATCCATTGAAGATATTTAACAGAACCTAATTCTAACTAGATGAAGGAGAAACTTACTTTTCGCATATGGAAGATAGACCTCCTTAGAATCTTTGTAACTGAAGGAGATAGATGAGGTTGTGAATAATGAGACTCCCAAGAGTAAAAACTGAACATGAGTATAGAAGTAGGAGAAAAATGTAGTTACTGAGGATAAGGGGCTGGTGGCATCAGAACTGGACAATCTTTGTAGAGCATTCTCCTTCCAAAATGATCTTTCTAAAAGTCTGTGTCACCTCTGTTTAAAAACATTCAGTAGCCATGGCCTTCCATTTCCCTTAAACCTGTCTTTACTTATCTCTCCTTGGAATGTACTCTCTCCTCATCCCCACTTACTACAAGCCTTCATTTTCTTATAGACCCAACTCAAGTATTCTTTTCTGACCACCTTTGATTTCAACATTCTTTCTCTCAAATTTTATTTTACGATTTACTTGACTATGCATATGCTGTATAATAGGGAAAAGATGAGGTCCTCGAGGGCAGAGTCTGATTAGATTTTATCTTTGTATACCTAAAGATTCCTGATAAGTGCTTGTTTGGATTGGATTGAATTGGTGTCATTCAGAAACCAATAAATATCTTTCTCCCCTTGTTTCCTGCCCCAAGGATCTCCTCCAACCTTCTGTGGGGTCTGAAATATTCACTTTCAGTTAATCCTTTCGGAGCAATGAAGTGACTGTCAGACCAACCACGACTCTTGAGCTTCATGGGGCCTGCTTTGTCAAGTCTAAAGCTTTTGTCTTTTTTCATTAATAGCCATGGCTTCAATCATTGGAATTCTGCCTAGCACCTGTTTTAGAAGCTCTTCTCTGTGTCTTTCTGTTCAAAGATAACCCAATGCATTCTTTGGAGAAAGTCCAATATTAAGTTATATGTTTGCTGCTAGGCTTGTGTTCCTCTGCAACCTGAAACCAAGAATTCCCCACCAAACCCCACCCCACCCCACCTCACCCCACTGACAGAGTTAGGTCAAACTTCCTGTCGATGGAAACTCTCTGATAGCCATCTCCACACATCCTCAGCATAGTGATAACAGATGCTCAGAAAGCTTATGATGAAACACTGTAAGATCCCAAAGACCCTCCAGGATCATCTACACTCCCCCCCGCCAAAAAAGATTAAATGATGTTACTGTAGTGCTGGTGTTAAGTAGACAAGCATGTCGGTATTCTTTGAAACTGGACAGTCCATCTTGATCATAGATTGTACATTAGAACTCTTAATTTCTCTTCTCCCCTACGTGGCAGAGTAGAAATGTTGCTGGCTCTGCAGTTGGAGGACCAGGGTCAGAATCTCACCTTTATCATCTACTAGTTTATGACCCTGGCTAAAGTCACCTAAACTCTCTGGCCTCAGTTTCCTCTTCTGTAAAATGAGGGAGTTGGACAAGATCAGGAGTTCCTTACTTGGGGTCTATTGATTTTTGTTGTTGTTGTTTGAATATTTTGATAACTGTATTTTGATGTAATTGGTTTCCTTTGTAATCCCATGTATGACATCATTCCGAGAAGCGGTCTAGCCTGTAGGCTGCACCAGCCTGACTGCCGAAGGGATCCATGTTAAGGAGGTTAAGACCTCCTGGACTCTATATGGGGTCAATTTCTAAATCTGTGATTCTATATCTGATTCACCTGAATGCCACATTGTCTGAATATACTGGGAAAGAGGGATATATTTCAAAGAACATGATAACATGATGCCCCTACATGACAACAGGATAAACCATAAACTTGGCAGTTTATTGAATCTATATCTAGACAGGAAAAATAAATAATTCTGGTCTCAAACATTGAGTCTTATAGAAATTGCCATAGAATAATGAAATGATGTTGAATATTTCTACCATTCAGTTCAGCAAGCAGATTCTACGCAAGACACTGGGCTAGGTTGGGGATACAAAAGGAAATCAAATAATGGATCTTTTCATCAAGGGGCTTATATTCTGCCGAGGGGATACAATAAAAGTAAGTCAACATTTCACAGATACAGAATGATTTCAAATGGGAGAAAGCCATAAGTATGCTTCTTTTCACATCCCAGAATAGCAGCTTTGTGAGTTTTATAATAAAATATATTTTTTAAAATTATTTATATATATATATAATTTAAATTTTAAAAATATTATTAAAAATTTATGATAAAATATGAATCAAAAACAATGCCACAAACATTTTTTAAACATCTACTATATTCTAGGCATTGTTCCAGACACTAGAAATATAAGGACAAAAATGAGTAGGGCCTGTCCTCAAGGAGCTTCCATTCTATTGGATTCTTATGACAACAGTAATAAGCTGTGGGAGACAAGAGAAGTCACTGTTGGCTTGGGGCTGATACGATTGGTAGATGATATCGCTTTATGAGTTACTCTTCTTTTTTTTTTTTTTTTTTACCTAGAGCAGCCCTATGAGAGAGAAAAAGCAATCCTAGTGAACTCCAATATGTGAAATGAGGTAGTGTGGTGAATGAGGTGGAGGTTTGCTGGGGAGTGACTGCCAGGGGCCAAGATTAATTATACCTGTGGGGATAGAAAATTGCAAATTCAAATTATATTTTAGGCAGCATAATCCTAGCCTGTCACTAACCAGCATGTTTTCATAGAACATTACACAGAGGGAGTAACAAGGACTATACAGTAAAAGGTAGAGTGGGCTGCTGAGTATTTGATTAATTGGGTTTCTCTTCTGGAAACCTAATTCTCAGGAATCCAGTGACTAGAAAGTTGCCACTGAAGTAGAGCCAAGTCCACAGTGACTCATTTCTTTTGACCATCAACAACATAGACCTTGTGCTGATATTTCTGAAGAACAAAGCTTGGCTTCATCTCCAGTTCTTCCCCACCAACTCCCCATTACTTTAAGACTTTAATAACTATTCCTAAAGTACAGATCTGGCCATGTCACTCTCTTGCTCAAATACCCTGAGGGGCTCCCTATTGCTTTTAGCAAACTCCCCCTACTTGACAATGAAAGCTTTTCACAATCTGGTTCCAACTTGTCTTTAAAACATGATTTTACAGTATTCCATCTCAACTCCTCCCCCCTCTAGCTGAACTGGCTTGTTTGTCGTTCTTGGGATGTGACATTCCATCTCCTTCTTCCCCTCAACTTTCACATAGGCTACACCCTGAGTCTTTAATGCCTTCCTTCCTCATCTCTGGCTCACAATAGCCTCTACCTCCCTTAAAAGCCAGTTTAAATAGTCTCAGATACTTAATACTTGTGTGACCACGGGCAAGTCACTGTTTGCCTCAGTTTCCTCAACTCTAAAATAAAGGTAACAATAACACCTACCTCCCACAGTTGTTGTGAGGATCAAATAAAATGACACTCTTAGCACTTAACAGCGCTACAGCGGGTAGCATAGTAGCTTAACATAGCGGACACATAGTAGGTGTTGTTTGGTCATTTCCGTTGTGTCCAGCTCTCTGTGACTCCATTTTGGGGTTTTCTTGGCGAAGACACTGCAATAGTTTGCCATTTTCTTCTCCAGTTCATTTGTACATAAGGAAACTGAGGCAAAAAGGGTTAAGTAATTTGCCCTGGGTCACAGAGCTAAGAAGTGTCTGAGGCCAGATTTGAACTCAAGAAAATGAGTCTTCTTGACTCCAGGTCTGGCACTCTGCCCACTGTTACACTTAGCTGCTTCAGTAGGTATAGTAGGTGCTTAATAAATCTTTGTTTCCTTCTTTTCTTCCTTTTTCAAAAGAGGAAAAGTTACTGAGTGATGGTAGAGAGTCAAGCAGTGAGAATGGGAAGCAAGTAGTATCCCAGCTCCCCATGTCAATGACCAGTGAGTCTGAGGAAGGAGAAAAATACAGTGAGTGCTAGCAAGGTAGGCCAGAGAGGCTGGGTCATCAGGAGGTGGTTAGGACTAGGTGAGATGCCAGAGGATGGAAGGAGTGGGAAAAGAAGATTAAAGATGAAAGCAAATTGCCCCCCCCCACTTTATGGAACAGGCATTTCAGAGAGCACAGAGAAAGGAGTTGGAAGCTTTAGAGGGGGACACTTTGAGGGGCCCAGGAGCTAAGGGGAATAAGAATAAGGGATTCAGCAGTGGGGGCTGAAGAATGGGACTTGAATCATCGATGACGGATGATATCGAGAATTACTTGGATAGGGAGGGTAGGACCAGGACAGTGTTAATCATTGAGGAATGAGTTGAGATGGGTTTTCATTGTCTATAAGGATCTGTCCTCAGAGTACAGACTTCTCAGGACCTTAGTTAGTTCAGGCAAGGGAACAAGTTTTAGGAGCTGAAGAAATGGTGTTACTCCCCTTCCTCCAGGGCAGGAGACCCGGCCAGAAATGGCCAGAATGACAGTTTCTTGCTGTACCCCAAAGACTGGTGGATGGTGTTTCTCCTCTTTCCACAGGAGACAAGGCAGAAGACCTAGCTGGTGCTATCATTATCCTGATTTTATAGATCCATGTTCGATTCTTGTGTCTGACACAGCCCTAAGCTGTGAGACTGAGGGTAAGTCACTTTACCTCAATGTTCCAGGCAGCGTTCTGGGACTGTGAGTGACAAAGTCAGTGACAAAGTGAGCAACAACCTCCGTTAGTAGAGGCAGATTCCCCACAAAAGTTCCCTAAACCAATGAAATCACAGGTCTGCTTTGCATAGGTAGCATAAATTTATCTGTGTACGTATGGTTTTGCTCTAATAGAATTTAAGCTTCCTGGGGACAATGTCAGTTTTTGTCTTTGTAGCCCTAGCTCTAATGAAATGACTGGCTGGAAAGCTGATGAAGCCTTGTTGGAATAAACTGTGGCACAAATTTAAGGCCTAAAGTGCCTTCAATTGGCCACAAGAAGAGTGCGACATCTCATGCAAGTATGGTTCATCTGAAAAGGCAGAGGATTGGGGTCATAGAACCCAAGACCTGCCATCACTGTCCAAGTGATCTTGGGAAGGATACTTCTCTTTGGATCTCAGTCTCCTTATTTGTCAAGTAAGGAGGTTGGATTCATTGGTCTCTGGTGTCCCTTTCTTCTCTAGATCCATGGTCCTATCTATAATCCTATGTCCTAGGTTCAACTTGGAGGAAGTCATTTAACTCTTCTGAGCCTCAATTTCCTCATCTGTAAAATGGAGGTGGGGTGGATGGGATTCAATGGCATCTGAGTTCTATTTCACCTCTCCTACAACCTTGTGATTAAATGCCCTGGTGATGTCAAATAGAGCATAGTAAAGGTGTAAGGAGGGACAGATCACATATCCAGTAGGATTAGTGAAGACCTCTTCCAGGCAGTGGTACATGGACTAAACCTTGAATGAAGGATTTAAGAAGTGGACAGGGACTGGGTGAATGACTGTCCATTCGATTTAAGGGCAGGCAGGCAAGCAACTCAGGAACAGACCGAGGAATAGAGTGAGTAGTCCAATTTGACCTGAGCTTAGAGTGTGTAACTAAGTGGAAATTCTTTCAAATAAGTCTGGGAAAGTACTCTGAAGGGATTCAAACCTTGGATGTCAGGATAAATTTGTCTTTTTTTCAAGAGGCAGAAGGGAGCCATTGAATTTTCTAGAACTGATAGCTACTTAAAATTCAAAGAATGATATTTTAATGAAGCATAATTTTGTAAAGTATTTGTGTCCAGGAGTTTCATATGTGTGAGTTTAAATAGCTCAAGTCTTAATATATATATATGTTTCTAGGATTAGTCCCAATACATTTGTCAAAAAAATTAATAACAGAGGTTAGAAGGAGGGCACCTTGGCTTCTTATCAAACCATCTTACATTGTTCTTCTAAGGTGTAATGAGAGGAATGAGGAAACATCACTGTTTTTCCATGTCCAGTGCATTTGAACAGAAGGGATTGGCTGAATTTAGGGCATTTGGAGTTCATTGACCATCTCAAATTCCTGTTCCAATGTGTCAACTTCAGGACACCCCCAAGTGGGTTTTGCCAACTGCTTGTACTCCCATTTTGTACACCCTTGGCCATGATGGGAAATGTATTCCATATGTTTCTGATTCCTCTGCCCTGAACTCATCAGAATCTTGTTTATAAAAGTTCTTTGAAGTCCAGAAAGACCTTTCAAGGTTTTCAGATTTTCCTTAAGGAGACATGAGAAGAGACAGGCAATCCTAGCTATGTGATGGGCTCCTCAGGTGTCCCAAACTCATTTGAAAACATTTCGCCCCCAAGTACAGATACACTTTCCCCTTCCTTAAACTTGGCCCATCTGTAGTTTTAGGGCAGTGAATGCACATGTTTCTGATTTGCTTTACACTGAACTAATCACGGCATTTTTAAAAAATGGACTTGGTTGTTCCATAATTTGGTGAGACATTTGTTTAACAAGGTTTCATAGGCCCTTTTCTCAAAACTGGGGAATCTTGTCTTCACCAAAAGTAAATAAACGCTAACATCAAAAGCCAGATTATAAGCTCTGAAAGCCCGGGTTTACACTGAATTCTCAACTTCTCCAAACCCATTTCCCACTCAGTATCTTTTTCACTTTATGGAGATGCATTTTTTTTTCTTGATCTTGCATAGATTTGGCTGACAGATAAAGAAGGAATTTATTTTTTTTAAATCATACCATGAGGCAGGGTAGCCTAGTGGAATGAACATTGGACTTATTAATAAATAAGGAGATTTGGGTTGGACTCTAATACTAGCTATGTGACATAGGGCATGTCCAAGAAAGTGAAAAGTTGGACTCAGTGGCCCCGTGGGTCCCTTCCAGATTGAAACAGTTGATCTTAGGATCTAATCCACCCTACCCTTCAATAAAGGAGGAAGCTAGGGGACATGGAGGCAAAGCGATCTGCCCAGAAGGGGGCAGGGAGTCAAATGGAGTACCTGTGACTTCTTACTAGCCCACTCAATACCTGCATGAGCTCGGGGAAGTCTCTGGTCCTCTCAAGACCTTAGTTCCATCATCTGCAAAAATAAGTATGTTTGCATTGATGAAGTCACTTCACCTGCCTGCCTCAGTTTCTTCATCTGTAAAATAGGATGCTAAGAGCATCAACCTCACAATTTTCGTCATGAAGATCCAATGAGATAACATATGGAAAACATTTTCCAAACCTTAAAGTGCCACATAAATGCTATTAGCAATGTTGTTATTTCTAAAGTCCTCTTCAGCTCCAGAGTGGAGGGTCATGTCCTTTGGACATTGACCTGGAGTTGATAGTATAGGTCTTTGCTACTTCTCAAGGAAGAGTTCTCCATAAAACGGAACAATTTAACAATAAATGACAATAGATTTAGACGTGAAAAGATCAACTAGCCCAGCCTCATTCTTCATTTTACATAGAAGGAAACTGAGGCCCATTTAAACAAATTGCACCTGGTCAGAGAGGAAAGGATGCCCAGAGATTTGAATCCAGGCACTCTGACTCTGTACTGAGTGTTTCCTCCCCTGTAACACACTCCCCCTGGCAGAGCCAGTATTTGAAATCAGGTCACCAAACCCCAAATCTAGCATTCAATGTAGGGTACTCAAGGGCTAATTGGATTTGGACAAGCTGGGAGGTCACTTTAAGTGTCCAGGCTCTTTTTCCTTTCTCTTTGGTTTTCATAAACATCGAGTTTTAGAAAAAGATTTTTTTAAACCTCTTTGGGTGTCATGTACACCTGGACAATCTACTATAGCCTATGGAACCCTTCTCAGAACCACGTTTGCAAATGTATAAGACAAAAATATATAGGATTATCATAGAAACCAATTTTATAGGAATAGTTATCATTTTATAAAAGTCCATAGACCCCAGATTAGAAAACCCCTTCTAAGGCAAACTTTCAATTCATTCACTGTCTCAAATTGAATGGACAAATGAAAAACAATTTTTAAGTAATTACTATGGGCTAAGGTCTCTGCTAAGTGCTAGGGGTACAAATAGAAAAATTGAGACAATCCCTGGTCTCAAGAAGCTCACACTCTAGTCTGGGGAAAATATGAGTAAACTCTGTCTCGGATGGGGATTACAGGGAGGAGAGTCTGTGGCAAAGCCAGAGCCTTGGAGATGTAGGTACCACCAACACCACTGGAGACAGAAGGTGAAATTTGGGGCTGTCTGCAGGTCCTGCGCTGCCTCGATGAGTCTGAGAAGTCCCGTTGTCTCAGAGTTAGAAGGAAGGTAGCTGGAGCCACCGGATCACTAACAAAAGGCACTTTCTGCATACCAATAGCTGCCAGAGCTTCTAGTCATATAAACAGTAAAAAAAGAAGGAGAAGAAACAAAACTAACCTAGTGCTTACCGGCACCCTAGAAATGATGCTGCTCAGAACCATCCAACAGAACACGCATCTACTCTGTGAGGAGAATGTTCAGAGAAGCCTATTGTGTGTATTTATTCACTGTTTGCTTGAATGTTAACTTACTTAGAGCAGTAAAGCTGAGTGCATAGTAGATCCTTTCATTCCTTTTGAGTTTCCTGAGTGTTTAAATATCTGCAGAGTTGCTGCCCCTAATCTTGAGCTATGGATACTGCGATCTTTCCTATTCTCAGTATGAGTTAAGAGTTTACAAGTTGTAAATTTAAAAGGAACTCACCAGGCCCTGGTTGGCACATGTGATGAGTGTCAAGAAAACATCTTGCAATAGAAACAGAATTATTTTTCTCTCTTTTTTGAAAGACCTTTCTTTTTTGTGCCACTTCCCTTCCATGCTTATACAAGTTCATCATTTTGAAAAGAAAAATACTATTATGTTTCAAAATGGCAGAAAGTTTGAAAGTCTCATGAACATTCACGGTTTTGATCTGGGCTCTCAATATATGGACTTAAAACCATTGGGTGGCAGTGGCAATGGCTTAGTTTTTTTTTTTCTGCTGTCAATAATGACTATTACAGAAGAGTTGCTGTCAAGAAAATTGTTCTTACACATCCCCAGAGTGTTAAACATGCTTTATGTGAAATCAAAATTATTAGAAGGTTTGACCATGTTATCATCGTGAAAGTATTTGAAATTCTTGGTCCCAGTGGAAGCCTGTTAACAGATGATGTGGGCTCTCTGACAGAACTAACAGTATTTACATTGTTCAGGAGTACCTGAAGACAGACTTGGCCAATCAGCTAGAGCCCTTTCCTGGAGGAGCATGCCAGGCTTTTCATGTATCAGCTGCTACATGGGCTCAAGTATATTCATTCTGCAAATACAATGCCCAGAAATCTCAAACCAGCCAATCTTTTCATTAATACTGAAGACTTGGTGCTGAAGACAGGTGACTTTGGTCTTGCCCAGAGCGGAGATCCCATGGGAAACCCTCTTTGCAGGTGCACATGAACTTGGACAGATGCAGCTGATTTTAGATTCTATTTCTGCTGTGCATGAAGAAGATTGTCAGGAGCTTCTCAGTGTAATCCAAGTTTACATAAAAATTATACGACTGAGCCACACAAACTCTTAATTCAGCTGCTTCCAGGAATTAGTCATGTAGCACCAGACTTCCTGGAGCATATTTTGACATTTAGTCCCATG
>JAQQSZ010018880.1:0-10483 GCA_028646595.1 Phalanger gymnotis | reverse complement strand
TGCCCCTCATACATAAAGTATTAACTGTGCTGTGTTAGACATATCAGTTCTATCTAACTGAATTGCAAACTTTGGACTGCCCTTAAGCCTTGTAATATTGGCTGCTGGAACTGGTCATAACTAATTTCAAAAATTCTTTTGGAAACAGCATCATTTGACAAAGGCATTTTTACAAATTTCACCCCCATACTTTTTCTTAAGAAATATTTCTGACATTTTAATAGCGATAGGTAACATGAGATCTTCTCCTATCTTGTAGGGCTCTTGTTGCAAGAGAATTCAGCACGTGTCACATCCAAATAGCATCCCTGAATGAAACATGGCTGGCCAATGAAGGTCAGCTTACTTTAGTTGGAGATCATATTAAAAGCTCATATAAAATATGACTGAAATTTTTCTGACCATATGGCAAGAGGAGATTATCCCCCAGGAGTTCAAGGATGCCTCTATTGTCCATTTCTATAAAGGTAAAGGAAATAGATTGTCCTGTGACAATCACAAGGACTTCTCCCTCTTAGTCATTGCTGGTAATATTCTTGCTAGACTCCTCTTCAATGGGCTGATCCTTCACCTGGAAGATGGTCATCTACCTGAGAGCCAGTGTGGCTTCAGAAAGGGCCAAGGAACAGTTGATATGGTGTTTGCTGCCTGACAACTCCAAGAGAAATGCCAGGAGAAAAGCAGGTCTGCAACAAAGTTTGTAGATCTTGTTGAGGCCTTTGATACTGTTAGTCATGAGGGCTTATGGAAAATTATATCAAAATTTTGTTGCCCAGAGAAGTTCGTCAGCATTGTATGTCAAGTTCATGATGGCCTGCTTGTCCAGGTTCTAGATAATGCACAATGCTCTCGTGCTTTCCTGGTCAACAATGAAGTGAAACAAGGCTATGTGCTTGTTCCCATGCTTTTTAGCATGTTTTCAGCCATGTTGTCCAATGCTTTCAATGAGGATGAACATGGTATCAAAGTCAGCTACTGCACTGATAGTAAATTTTTCAACTTGAAAAGGCTACAAGCTAAGACCAAAGTGGAGGGAGTGTTGGTGCATGATTTTCTGTTTGCAGATGGTTGTGCACTCAATGCAGCTTCTGAAACTGAGATGCATCAAAGTATGGATCAATTCTCTGCTGCTTGTGTTAATTTTGGCCTAACAATTAACACCAAGAAAACACAGGTGCTCAATCAGCAACCACCACACCATCCATATGTGGAATTGTCAATTATAGCAAGTGGAGAAGTTTTGAATGCTATGGATAAGTTACTTACCTTGGTATTGTACTTTCCAGGCATGTACACATTGATGATAAGGTTGATGCACACATTGCCAGAGCTAGCTCAGCATTTGAAAGGCTCCAAAGGAAAGTATGGGAGAGAAGAGGTATTAGGCCGACTACCAAACTGAAGGTCTACAGAGCCAGTGTGCTGACCTCATTGGTGTATGCCTGTGACACCTGGAGAGTCTACCAGTGCCATGGTAGGAAACTGAATCACTTCCACTTGAATTGTCTTAGGAAGATTCTGAAGATCACCAGGCAGGATAAGGTACCAGACACTGAGGTCCTTACTCAAACTAAACTGCCAAGCATTCAAACTGTGCTCCAGAGAGCGCAACTCCTATGGGCTGGCCACGTTGTGCAAAATGCATGCTTGCCAAAAAAGGCTATTTTATGAAGAACTCACACAAGGCAAGCATTCACATGGTGGTCAGAAGAAGCAATACAAGGACAGTCTCAAGGTGTCTCTAAGAACTTTGGAATTGATGGTGTGACATCAAAGACACAGGCACAGAACCACTCAGCCTGGTATGCCCACATCAGAGAAGGTGTTATGCTTTATGAGCAAAGCAGAATTGACATAGCTCAAAGGAAATGCAGGCTACACAAATTTAGATTATCCAACCAAAATATTCACACAGTCTATTTGTGCCCTGCCTGTGGTAGAGCATTCCAAGCTCATGTTGGTCTGCTCAGTCACAGTTGGATACATTGAAACTTGACTCTAGCATTGTGATGTCATTTTTGTCCTCTTCGAGAATAAAGGACAACAACCATCCAACCAACCAGAGCTTTTTAGTTTTTGCAAGTAAATAAGAAATTTCATATGATGCAAGAAACTACTTTTCATTGACAGTAACAAATTTCTCAAAACATTGTTTTTCTTTAGTGGAAGATTTTAAAAGTTGTTCAAAATATTCCTTTAATTTATTGCAGTATGCTACATCCAAGGTATTAAGGTATCATTTTTGTCTGGCTGGTTTTATGCTCTCTGCAGCCAAAACTTCAATATAAACTAAGCAAAGAGGTTTTTCTACACCATCATTATTATTAGAAGTAAATTCATATTGCAAAAATGATTCAACCTGTTTTCTTTTTCTTGTCAGTTTAGTTGCACTGCTACCTAATACTGAAGACTCTGCCACAGTGTTGTCAATCTTTTCACAAATTCTGTCTAAATTTATCCATTTATCCATAAATGAAAAAATATTTTGTCCTAAAATATAAATAAATACTTCTAATAATTTCTCATATAAATATTAGTGTTAGTATATGTAATTATATTTGTGCTTAATTTTTAAAAAAACACTGATTTTCTTACTTACATACACATACAATGGTTATGATGGAGAAATATTATTAAAGGGCTTTTGTTTTTACTTGCTGCAGTTAAACACTTGTGTTTCTGTAAAAGAGGGAGATAGTAGCAATTTTAAAAATCAAACATTCTAACACAAAACAATCCAAAGACATACCAATTTGATACATGCCAAGGGCTGACAATAGGAAAATTTTATTAAAAGTCTTTATTTTCAATACTTAAACTATTAGGTTTCTGTGAGAGCAGAAAATTTTGCATGCACAGCAAAAACACTGCAATTCATAACATATAATAGTTTTAAATCTGAGCCAAGATGTTTCTGGCAGCATTTGTTGATGTTGTATGGTGTGATACATGCAATGCAAAGTGTGTATGTTGTGTGTTCTGAACCAATGCTGCAGTGAAGTCATGCTACACCATCCAGAGAAGTGCTGCCAGAAATACCTCAGATTCATTACACATTTGATTTTGAATTAGGTGTTGGTCATGGAGCTTTCGAAAACCTTTTACCATCACCAAATTTTTCATGACCCGCATATTCAGTTATGCAACCTCATTTGGGGTCGTGATCCATAGTTGAAGAAGTGCTGTTATTGACAAGTCTCTTTGACCAAAACTGAGTGATCAGAGTTATGTCCCCTGGACCCTCATTAGAATAAGCCCACCTGCCATTATAATATTAATTCTCTCATTATCTGTTAACCAATCAGAGGTGATTTGCCACCCTGAGGAACACCCACTCTTCCAAGGGTACATAAGCATTGAGTTGGGTCTTTGGCAGTCAAGAATGCCACTGCCACTTTTATTGATTGTTTTCTAATGTAATTAATACAACGATTAATTACCCAGAAACTATGTCTCTCAAACTTTTTATCCATCACATTTGGCTGTCTCATTCTTCATTGTATAAGCCTTGTTCCCATAAGGAGATAGCAAATATTGTGTCAGAAGGTAGAAACTCTGTCATCGGCCTCTTTTGTATCATCACAACAGCTAAACACATATTAGGTAGAACATAGTGGTAGAGGCAGCATGCCATAATAAATAGGATGCTGGATTTACAGTGAGCAAGACATTTGTTCTAGTCATGTTTCCAATACATAACTAACCACCTGTGTGAACCCAAGCAAAATAACTTAACCTATCAATGCTCTCACCTCTAAGTCTTAATAAGATACCCAAAGAGAAACCCATTTGATGAGTGAAGGAATGGTTGTTCTTCCCTGCTAGATATGTCCAGGCAAACCCTATCGTACCAAAAAAAAGTGGTTTTGCATTTTAATTATTCACATATACTAATGCTCTTTAAATTTTAAGTTATGGATTTTATATTAAGTAGTTATCACTAAATCAGTTAACATAGCTGTAAATGTATATATGTATAAAAGCATATTTGCACTCATATCGTGTCCCCACAATTGCAGTGCCACATGACTATTGCTCATTCCCTTTCTCTCCAATGACTATTCTAGAAAATTACTTTATCTATATAACCAGCTTCATCAGACATGTCCTGTTCAGTATAGTGTTTATTATTTTTGTTGTATGCACTCTACTGAAGTAGCATAACAAACCCATTCCTTTGTATTTTAAATCCAATCATATGATAACCCTCTTTTAATTTAAAAATATAGATTAGTTCATTGTTAAGATAAGCAAAGAAGACAAATTGCATTCTAATGAAAGTGTTGATAATAGTGTAAATATCTAAGCTAATATATTCAATTACATCTGGGTCTTGCTTACCTTATCTCTTCCATTGATCTACTTTTCTATTTTTTTAACAAGTTTCATTTTTATGCTTGTTGCTGTATAGTATTATTTGAAATCTGCTATTGCTAAGACTCTTTCATTCTTCCTTTTTTGCCATTATTTTTCTTGAGCATCTTAGTTTTTTTTTTCCACCAGACATAATTTTTGATTTTGTCTAATGAAATCTGCCAAAATTAGGTAAAATCATCACTTCATTATAGAGTGTTGACATGCACTAACCATGAAGAATTCACCTTATACCTGTACCCTCTGTCTATGTATACTCTCTAACTGTACTATTGGCAGTGCATTTTTTTAAAGAATTACAAGTAGCATCTTCCTGTGCAGGGTTGTAAACAGTTCAGCTCGTTTGAATCTCTCATGTTTTCTTTTCCCTTTTTACATTTTTAGGCTTTTCTTGGGTCTTGATTTTTGTTCAGTTGTGGTCTTCTCCTTATGAAAGCTTGAAATCCTTCTAGGTCATTGAAAGACCATTTTCCCAGGAAGTATTATGCTTAATTTCCCCAGGTAGATAATTCTTGGTTATAATCCTAGATCCTTTGCTTTCTGGAATATCATGTTCAATGACCTCCAATACTTTAATGTTACAGCTGCTACATCTGGTGTAATCCTGATTATGCCTCCCTCATATTTGAATTGTTTCTTTCTGGACACTTGAAGCATGTTTTCCTTAACCTGATAGTGCTGAAATTTGGCTATAATGTTCCTTGGAGTTTTTATTTTGGGATTTCTTTCCTGAGGTGATCAGTGGATTCTTTCATCGCCTATTTTGCCCTCTGGTTACAGGATATTAGGGCAGTTTTCCTTCACAATAACTTGAAAGATACTGTTCAGGGCTTCCTTTTGATCATGGCTCTCAGGTAGTCCAATGATACTGACATTGTCTCTTCTGGATGTATTTTTCACGTCAGTTGTTTTTCCAATGAAATATTTTACATTTTCTTCTATTTTTTCATTCTTTTGAATTTGTTTGATTGATTCTTGTTGTCTCATAGAGGCATTAGCTTCCACTTGTCTAATTCTAACTTTTAAGGAGTTGTTTTCTTCAGTTAGCTTTTGTACTTCCTTTTCCATTTGGCCAATTTTGTTTTTTTAAGGAGTTACTTCGGTGGATTTTTATATCTCCTTTTCCATTTGGCCAGTTCTAGTTTTTAAGCAGTTGTTTTCTTTTTCCAAACTGTTGACTCTTTTTTCATAATTCTTTTGCATCACTTTCATTTCTTTTTCCAATTTTTCTTCTACCTCTCTTATATGATTTTTAAGCTACTTCTTGAGCTCTTCCGTTAGTTCTTTTGGGGCTTGAGCTAATTTCACATTTTTGTTTGGGGATTTGCCCATAGATGTTTTATCATTTCTGTCCTCTTAGGAGTTTGTGTCTTGATCTTCCCTGTCATCATAATAACTTTCTATGGTCGGGGTCTTTTTGTTGCTTTTTGCTCATCTTTTCTTTTTCTTGGACTTTTTCCTTTCTTTTTAATTTGAGCTCTCCTCCTGAGGTAGAAGGGGTGCTGTCTCAGGCTTCTTTTGCCAGGTGCTGTAGAACATGGCTGTTTATCTGGTGCTGCACTGATGTTGCCCTGAGGCCCACCAAGGACCCTTGTTTTGGTGCTGTACTGATAGGGTAGGGCATGGCTGGCACTGCTGGATGCCATAGGAGTCTGGCAGCTTACCTGGTGCTGAGCCAGGACTCTAGCACTGGCTTCTGGTGTGTGCTGAGTTCAGCGGGTGTTTCTTTGTTTCCTAGGGGCTACACTAGCATGTGGCTATCTGGACACTGGAAGTTACCTGTTTGCCCAGGGCTATGCTGAAGCACATGGTAGAAGTTCTCAGAGCTGGAGGCTGTCTCTTTTCTGGGCTATTCTGAGGCATGGGGAGTCGGGGGGTTGAGGTGGTTCTGGTATTGTTTTTTGCCTGCTCCACTGCACCAAGGTTCAGAATCTCCCACTAGTTTGCTGAGGTGGGGTTTGATGCTGGATTGTTGGGATATTTCTTGTCCTGGACTGCACTCTCCTTTTAACCAAAAGAGACAAACCTTTCCTGTCAATCTTCCAAGTTTTTTGTCCTAAAAATTCTTTCACCCCATCTTTTGGCTGGTTCTGTAGTTCCAGGATTTATTTTGGGACACTATTTTGTAGTTGTTTGGAGGTAAATATGGGAGAGTTATGGTGATTTACTGATTACTCCACCATCTTGACTCCCCAAAGTCCTTCCTTTATTACTTTACACATGTCGGGATTTCTTCTTTTTCATTGTTATTGGTGATTTTAATTTGGTCTTTTTATGATTTCTTGCAATGTGCCATCCAGATATTTTTTTCTTTCCTCACATTTCCTCACAGAATCCAGAGATTCTGTCATAGTATCAGCTGCTTGGGAAATATTGTCAGCTCTTCTTTTTAGGCTATTTATTCTTTGTTTTTCAAGTGTTCTAATTTCATTTTAAAGATATCTTCCTTTTCTTTTCCTTTTTTTTTGGAGCACAACCAATGCCATAATATGTTTTGCATTACTTCATTGGTGTAATAAATATTGTAATTCTTGGCTTCTCAATGGATGGGAGAGAGGATTGAGAGAGGTAATAATTTGGAACTGAAAATAAAAATAAAACTGAATTAAAAATATTTACTATTGTTTCTTCTATCCAATTTTAGAAGTCTTGTAGACAATCATTTTGGGGAAGGGGTTTCTACTTGTGGTTACTCTTAAATTATATTTTCTCTGGGAATTTTTCATGGGATCTTTTTAATTTATAGTAATTGCTTTTGTAGGGTTTTTTTGCCTGCAAACTCATGTTTATTGCTTCAGTTCTTAATCTAGGATTTCCCCAGTGCCAGGATTTGCCACCTTCTGCACTGCTGATTGGTGTGACTTGGCCCAGGTGTTATAGTACGATAAAGAAAGCTACTGTACTGGGGTTACATTTCACCTCATCTAAAGTCTGAAAAATTCCCTTTAGTGCCTAGGTGGGAGACTTTCTGGATCCAGGAGTCACCTTTTTTCATAGGCCTGGCCAAAGGACAGATACCAAGATTCAACAGTTGCCACATTATGTAGCTTCCATATACATTTAGAAACCTCTTTTAACCATGGTCATCCTGGTCTGATCCATTTCATTGCACAATAACTCACTGTTGGCTCCTAGCTTCAGATTGTAGCCCCAAAGTGATTCCATAGAAGATGTTGCTAAATTATGAAATTCCACAACAACAACTATATTGGCCATGTCAAAAAATGTATGTCTGTTTTATTCTTCACCTCGAGTTCATCAGCTCTTTCATGAGGTGGGTAGCTTCCTTCATCGTCATTCTTGTGGAATTTTGTTTGGTTATTGCATTGATCAGAATTCTTCAATCTTGCAAAAAAAAATTTCTAGCATTACTATATATAAATGGCCCAGGTTCTACTCATTTCACTCTATATCAGGTCCCACATTTCTTCCTAGGTTCCTCTGAAACTATGCCTTTCACTATTTCTTGTACTATATTAATATTCCGTGCTACTAATTTACTAAATTAATTCAGCCACTCCCCGTTCTTTCTAGTTTTTTTGTGAAGAGAAAAAAGTGTTTCTATAAATGTGTTTGTACATGTAGGAGTTTTTTTTCTTTCTTTGATTTTATGGGGGTATACCCCTAGCTGTGGCATTAGTGAAATAAATGTATATTCAATGTAGTGATTTGGAGGGGCATAGTTCTGAATTGCTTTCCCAAAGAATTAGACAAATTCATAGCTCTACCAAGAGTAGATTTAGCACACCTTTCTTTCTGCAGCCCTTCCAACTGTCAATTTTGGGTTTTATTATCTTTCATAAGCTGATGAGTGTGAGGAAACTGAGAGTTCTTTTAAATTTCATTTCTTTAATCATTAGTGGTTTGGAGCACTCTTTCACATGGCTGTTTATAGCATAGATTTCTTCCTTTGAGAAGTGAGAATAGCTTATTTCTAAATCTTGTCAATATACTCCAAAAATATGATCTCATTATGGCAACACATGTGCAGCAGTCTCTTCAAAAATACTACTTTTTTGAGTTGCTAAATTAAAACTGATTCACTTGTGGACTTGCACAACACTGTGCAACGAAGACTGTCTTCACTTAGCGGAAAAATGATTTCAATAGTTGTGAACAATGCAACTGACTGGGGATACTAGGAAGATGGTGGTGCAATATTTTAATAATGGAAAACATTGCTCATTTCAGCTTTTTTGGCATTTTCAGAGATTACTTGCAATTGACCAGGAAAATTGCATTTTTACCAGTTAAATGCTAAGATGTTTTGACTAGTTAAAAAGAATGTCATTGACAGTCTTAAAATTGATTGGTCAATAGTGAGATGGCTGCTTTGATGGCACGTCCACAATGTCTGGTTGTACTGAAAAAGATCAAATGAAAGAAACAGTAAAACACTCTAAATGTGTTGTTCGAACCTAATCCTTGCATGTGAATGTACTGCAAGTAAACAAAACATAACTGTTTTTTTGATATTTTTTTAGGATTATTCAGACTCTTTGTGCTTCCAAGTATAGAGTCCTATGTGACAGCAGGTAATGGAGAAGATTTCACATGAAGTTGAATCCCACTTGAAGACTTCAAAGTCACTGTCAAGATGGGCATGTAGAGCAGAAGCATTGACTGACGTAAAACTGAGCTACTCCAACATTTTAGAAGAGATTGCTTAGAGAACTTTCTTTATTAATACCAAAAATGAGAGCTAGGTATTTCATCTGTGGGCAAAATTCACCCAGGTTCTTTCTTTCCCTTCTCCAGGTGGGATGGTCATAAAGTCAGAGGATGTTAGATTTACAGCTTGAAAGAACGATGGGAGATCTAATTCAACACCCTCGTTTCATAGACAGGAAATTGCGACTGAGAGGAGAAAAGACTTCTCCAAGGTCATGTGGACAGTAAGTGACAGAAATAGAATTTGAAGCCAGTTACTATGGTTTCAATTAACTTCTACTTCTTCTGTATATCAATGCCTCCAAGTGGTTAAAGTGAGTTATATTATTCAAGCTCCAGATCTCAATATATTGCAATGACAGGGGTGAAGAGCTTGCATTAACTTTTTGGTTGCCATCAAAAGGAGCTAGAGACATTTTCAATGATAAGGTGAAAACAGGTATAGAAAATTATATGCTGATTCTTCTACTTTGGAAGAGAAAAAAACATTCATTCACATTGAGGACCCATTTGAGTCCCAGAATCCTTTTAATGTAAAAGAGGAGGAGAGAATGATTTTATTTTGCCTACTCATTGATTATTAGCACTAAGCAATGATTTGAAGAGGAGACTTGGCAAATTGTTAATTACAATGGGTACTCTGTGGAGTTTAGACCCTGGTAATAAGATTCATTGCCTTTGCAACAAATTTAAAGTGTCCTTGGAAGAAGTGGGAGTTGAAGTCTGATTGCTTCAGGATCATAACATGTCTTAAACACAGCATTACTAACACAAGTAGAGAGAGTTTCCCTAGCTAAAATAATGGGATTGGCCTTACACATTCTAGGTCTTTTACAGATCTTTTCAATGCTTTGCAGCCATATCATTATCATCATCAAAGTCATCATCATCATCATCACCATCGTCATCATCATCATCGTCGTCTTCTTCTTCTTCTTCCTATTGCTAATATCAATAATACTTAATAATAACGAACACTTATATAGCATTTACTATGTGCCAAGCACCAAACTAAGTGCTTTACAACTATTCCCTCATTTGATTCTCACAACAACCCTGGGAAATGAGTATTATATTATCCCCATTTTATAGATGAGGAAAATGAGGCAGACAGAAATTAGGTGACTTACCCAGGGTCACCTGGCTAGTAAGTGTCTAAAGGTGCATTTGAACTCAGATCTTCCTGACTCCAGATCCAACACTTTATCCACCAAGCCACTCAGCTATTTATTACAAGCTGTTAAAAGTGAAGAGCCGGGGCGGAGCCAAGATGGCCGCATGAAAACAGCGTCCTGCCAGAGCTCTCTCACAAGTTCTGTTGGATTCCTATAAAAAAAGTGAATCTGAGCAGATTTGAGAGAGTTAGAAATTGCGAGCACTCTGACTGGGGCAAATTTCCCAGCCGGGAGAATCTGAAAGGCTGAAGGAACGATTCTGT
>JAQQSZ010018879.1:0-10483 GCA_028646595.1 Phalanger gymnotis | reverse complement strand
CAAAGAGATCATACAAGTGGGAAAAGGACCCATATGTATAAAAATATTTATAGTGGCTCTTTATGTAGTAGCTAAGAATTGGAAATCAAAGGGATGCCCATCAATTGGGGAATGGCTGAACAAGTTGTGGTTTATGAAGGTAATGGAATACTATTGTGCTATAAGAAATGGGGATGATATGGACTTCATAACAACCTGGAAGAACCTACACGACATAATGCTGAGTGAGCAGAGCCGAGCCAGGAGAACATTATACACAACCACAGATATATGGATTCTGTGATGACTGACCCTGACAGACTTTGCTCTTCTCAGCAGCACAATATGCGGAGACAGCCGCAAAGGACTCACGATGGCGAATGCTATCTACATCCAGAGAAAGAACTATGAAGTATGAATGCAGATCGAGGCACACTTCATGCTCACCTTTTTCTCCCCCTTTTTTTTTTCTCTCTTTTGTATTTGTTGTTGGGTTGTGGGGGTTTTTTTTGGTTCTGTTTCTTCTTTCTCATGATTCATTCCATTGGTCATAATTCTTCTCCACAACTTGACTAGTATGCAAATTAATTCAATGCCAAGTTATACATGGAAGTTATATGGGATTCCATGCTGTCTTGGGGAGGCAGGGGTGGAGGGAGGGAAGAAAATCTGGAACTGAAAATTATGTAGAACATTGTGTGTTGCAAACTAAAACTAAAAATAAAAAAAAAATGTGTTTTGTAATTGTTTTCATATATTTCCTGGGTTTGTCTTTGCACATAGACACCGAAACATTTTATATTGTCTACAGTTACTTTAAATAGAATAGAGTCCATAGTTCTTTCTCTGGATGTGGATAGCATTTTGCATCCTGAGTCTCTTGGAGTTATCTTAGAACTTTGCATTGCTGAGAAGAGCTAAGTCTATGGAAGTTAGTCATTGCACAATGTGGCCGTAACTGTGTACAATGTTCTCCTCGTTCTACAATGTTCAGAATCGGTTCATGTAAGTCTTTCTGAAGTCAGCCTGCTCATCATTTCTTATGGCACAGTAATATTCCATTACATTCAACTTCTTCAACCATTCCCCAATTGATAGCCATCTCCTCAATTTCCAATGCTTTGCCACCACAGAAGGAGATGCTATAAATATTTTTGTACTTGTGATTCCTTTTCCCATTTTTGGGATCTCTTTTGGACACAGCCCTAGAAGTGGTATTGCTGGGTAAAAGAGTATGCACATTTTATAGCCCTTTGGGCATATTTCCATCTCTAGTGTTTTTAATAAGAATGAGTGCCATGTTTTGTCAAGCTTTTTTTTGCAACTATTGAGATAAGTAGGTTTCTGTTAGTTGTGTTATTGAAATGGTGAATTACCTTAATAGTCTTCCTAATATTGAACCAGATCTGCCTTCCTGGTATAAATGTATACTGTATTATCCTGGTGGTAAATTGCTGGAATCTATTTGCAAATGTTTTATTTAAATTTTTGCATCAATATTCATTAGGGAAATTGGTCTAAAATTTTCCTTCTCTGTTTTTGCTCTTCCTGTTTTATGTATCAGCCCCATGTTTGTGTCATAAAAGGAAATTAGTAGGACTCCTTTGGCTATTTTTCCCAATAGTTTATATAGTATTGGAATTAGTTGTTCTTCAAATGTTTGGTAGAATTCACTTATAATTTGTAAAGCCCTGGAGATTTTTTCTTAGGAAGTTTATTGATGGCCTGTTCAATTTCCTTTTCAAAAACGGGGTTATTTCTTCTTCTGTTAATCTGGGCAATTTATATTGTCATCAATATTCACCCATTCCTCTTAGATTGTCACATACATTGGCATACAATTGGGAAAATCACTTCTAATTATCACTTTAATGTCATTTTCATTGGGGGTGAATTCACCCTTTTCATTTTTGATGCTAGTAATATTTTTATTCTGTCTTTTAAAAAAGAAAACCAAATTAACCAAAACCTTATCTATTTTATTTTTTAATAAAACCACCTCTTTGTTTTATCTATTAGTTCAATAGTTTTCTTACTTTCCATTTTATTCATCTCTCCTTCGATTTTCAGAGCTTCTAATTTGGTATTTAATTGTGAATTTTTCATTTGTTCTATTTCTACCTTTTTTAGTTGTGTGCTCAATCCATTGATCTCTCTTTCTTTATTTTTTGGTTATGTAAGCATTTATAGATACAAAATTTTCCCCTAAGAACTGCTTTCGTTGCATCCCATAATTTTTGGTATGTTGTTTCATTGTTGTCATTTTCTTTGATGAAATTATACTTTGTTTGACCCCCTCTTTCTATAGGATCAGATCATTTAGTTTCCAATTAGTTTTTAGCTTATCTTTCCATGGCGACATGGAAATGTACATATAATTTTTGTTGTATCATGATCTGAAATGCATGCATTTAATATTTCTCTTTCTACATTTAATTGTCAGATTTTATGCCCTAATGCTTAAGTCAATTTTTATGTAGGTGCCATGTGCCATAGAGGAAAAGGCATATTCCTTTCTATCACTATTCAATTTTCTCCAGAGGTCTATTATATTCTAAATTTATTTACTTGCTTAATTTCTTTCTTGTTTATTTTGTGGTTAAATTTATCTAGATCTAAGAGGAGGAATTCGAGGTCTCCTATTAGCATAGTTTTGTTTTCTTTTACTTCCTGTAACTCAACTTCTCCTCTCAGATTTTGGATGCTATACCAATTGGTGTATACATGTTTAATGTTTATATTACTTCATTGTATATAGTACCTTTTAGCAAGATGTAATTTCCTTCCCGACCTCTTTTAATTAGATCTATTTTTGCTTTTGCTTTGTCTGAGATCTGGATTGCTACCCCTCCTTTTTTTTTTAACTTCGGCTGAAGCATAATAGATTCTACTCCAGCCTTTTACTTTCAGTCTGTGTGTATCTCTCTGTTTCAAATGTGTTTCTTGTAAACAACATATTGTAGGACTATGATTTTTTATCCACTCTTCTATTTCCTTCTGTTTGATGAGAGAGTTCATTCCATTCACATTCACAGTTATGATTACTATGTATTTCCTTCCATCCTATTTTTCTTTGTTTATAATTTTCTCTCTCCTTTCACCCTGCCCCTCTTCACCAGAGTTTTGCTTCTGACCACCACCTCCCTCAATCTTCCTTCCCTTTTATCACTCTCCTCTTATTTCCCCTTTCCCTTCCTACTTCTTCCAGGGGCCTCACATAGTCTCGTGTATTGTGCCAGGGCTCTGGGCCTTGCAATTTGCTTTTTGTATTAGGGCTGGTGACCTCACTGCTGGCCTGCTGAGCCAGGATGCAGGGGCCTCAGTTGCTGATCTATGCAGTGGCTAAGAGCCTCCAGCTGGCTCGCCTGGACACTGTGCTGGGCTGCTTTCCCCCTTTCCCCAAGAGAGACAGACCTTTCCTGGAGTCATTCTGTTATCTTAAGCTGGAAAATTGTTTCACTCCATTTTTGTGTGGGTTCTGTCACAGCAGAATCCATTTAGAGACTTGATTTAACATTTTTTCTGAGGGAAAATGGGGAGAGCTCAGGCAACTTCTTGGCTTCTCTGTGCCATCTTGGAGTACAACATGTTTCAAAAGTAAATATCCAACTATTATATATTTTTACTTGAAAATTTACTTGAAAATTTCTGTAGTGCTGGTATGGGTAATAAATAACAAAATATCAAGTATCATTCAAGGTACAAAAATGTTCTACCATTTTGACACCTCCAAGATCTGATTTCAGAATTTCTTTTTTCTAATTAAATTTTTTTCTGCCATTGTAATACACAGTGGGTACAGGACCCTTGGCAAGTCACTTAACCTTTTGCTGCTCTAGACAACTCATAGATACCAGAAGTTTGAGAGATTATGTTGATTTTCATTGACAGATAGACATTCCTCGCTTGAGAATTCCTAATGAAATCACTGGTCTACTCCCCATCCTATCCACAACTAGACCACGAGCTCCTTAAAGGCAAAGAATTTCTTGTACACAACTGTATCCCCCAAAGTATTTGGCATATGGGAGTTTTAAAAAATACTTGCTAATTAATTGGTCCTAAGTAATTATGGAGCTACATTTGCCCCAGACTACAGTTCTCTTTTATCAAATGTCACTGTATGCTACTAAAAATTCCTAGGTGGGTAGGCATTTAATGGCTCACTTTGGGTATGGGCATAATGGTATAGTGAGTAGAAAACTGCCAATTAGAGTCTAAAAAATGATCCCTGGCAAACCATACTGTCACCAACACAGTGGTGAGCACAAGAGCTCTAGGAATGGCAGTACTCCACCCCCTCCCTGCGCCACTCCACCCCCTTTACATCAGGATCTTACTTCTAGCCAATCCCTCACAGACATTATTAAGGGAAGCAAGTCCTGCGAACAAGGGGCCAGCCATGCCCATCAGTCAACAGTCTAAGGGAAGGCATGCCAGCATAGCTGATGCAGCAGGGCATATAGAGGGAGAGAGAAGAGGCAACAAGAGCCAAGCAAATCACATTACCACCACCTTAACAACCACTTTTCCCTTGGAACCTAATATAATAATAATAATAATAGGTATTCCAGGATCTTGAACCTAAATTTTGGAATAGCTATGCTTTCAATTCAGTGCTCACGGCTGTCATCCTGGGAAGCAACCCCTATAGAGATACAGCTTGGCAATTATGCCTTCTTGGTGCTACATTCACATCAATCAAAGACCCTGAAAATAAAGCCCTATAACCAAAGTTCTTGTCACTCAATTGATTCAACATCAGAAACTCATAGGATTTATTAGTGAAAATTACATCAATGAAGAGATAGTACTGTCTACTTTGTTACTACACCCTAAGGACTATGGGACCTTGTCTAACTTGCAACCAAAACCTTCCATGTATGTTGTGTCCTCCATTAAAATGTAAAATCTTTGAGAGAAGAAATATACCTAGAAGGTATATTCAGCGCTTTACACATAGTAATCACTTAATGAATGCTTTATTCATTCATGTAACCTCTGAGTGCTTCAGGAAGTTCTCAACACTACAAATTATAGGCTGGTCTGCCTTGGTAAAAGATTTTCTCAGCTGGAATTCCCTGGAGTTATGAAATTACAGGTCAAGACCCTATAAAAATATCCTCCTTAATCTTGTCTCGTAGAGACCTTAAATAAAATTGATGGAGGCTCAGATCTCGTGGATGGGAATATGAAGTCCACTTTGGGGATACTCCTGTGAGCACAGCCATGGAGAAGGAAGGTTTTAAGGATGCTCCAGGGCTGTTTGCTGGACTGTTCTCAAATTCTATCATCTCTCAACCACTGGCATGCAGAAAACTCATAACACACAAACCTTAAAGACATATATTTACATATAGGTAAAACAGATGGAGAAATATTCCTATTTATAAATGCACAGATATAAAACAGAGAATCAAAATTTAAATCACATTGTCATGGATTCACTAATCTAATTTTAACTTACTGTACTGATATTTTTTTCAGATTTGCTTATAGCCAATTCTCTTTTTTCTTGTATTTCCTAGTTGTTAATACTCAAAAGAATTTTGAACATTTAATGAGCCATAAAAAAATATTACTTTCTCTGCAACTAATTAAATCCTCCATACTTTGTAGACTAGTAGAAAATAAAATTCCCTACATCCTCATTTTGGATCTATGTGACAAATTGAATGCTCAACAGCCTAGGGCTTATCCTATAATGATCTCCCTTTGTGTGGTAGATTTGTATATCTGAGGGGGGGGGGGGCGGGAAGGCTGTATTCCCTGATTGACAAAGGTTTATTATTATTCTGTGTTTGCTTGCTTCACATATTTCAAGATAACAGGTGATGTGGCAAAGACATCCACATACTTGTATGGCTAGAGGGATGCTTCAGAATTAAAAATTCAATGAGCAGCTGTAGAACAAAAGATGTCTTTTGCCCTAAAAGGTGCTTCCTTTACTTCTAACTGGTTTAATAAATGGGAGAGTATCTAATATATTCATTAGACAGTGAACAGTTTCCTGTGACAGACACAAAAAATAAATTCAAAACTAGGTTTTTCTGAACTTCTTTCTCCTATTCCATTAGGCTTAAACATCAGATAATGAGATAGCTAACTGTAATTTTCAAATCACAGATTATCCAAGTTGGAAGAATCTTCAGAGTTAATTTAATCCAATTTAATCCTTACTAGTACTAAACCCTCTCTGCAACATCCCTGAGAAAAGGTCATTTTCCACTTGAAGACCTACTCAACGATGAATAACTCATTATTTCATTGGGCAACACATTCTACTTTGGAATAACCTTAATTGTTTGGAAACCTGATCATACAAAACATCAGTACAAATTTTGACTACTTAGACTTTGCCTCTTTTAACATCCACTCATTACTTGAAAGTATCACTTATCATAACTTTTTTTAGATTGTGAACTTGGCAAACACCAACAAATAAACATTTCCATGTACAAAGAAGAGAAAGATATAATTTCAGATGAAAACATAAACCTGTATTAGATATACGATTTTTAGGAAGTATAAATCAAATATAACATGGCAGTATCAAAACGGTCTTATTTATCTACGGCCCCTTCTAAACTCCTTTCTACTCTCTTCTTTGCATTTTTAATATTTTATTGATCCCCTTTTCTTTGTATCTCTATTATTACTCACCCAATTGACCCCACAATTCTCTCAACAATAATAATAACAACAATAATAACTGCCCTCACTTTTTAATAAGTAGAATCAAGCAAGACAAAGGCATGCATATTTTTGTTTGAATATATCTATACATCTATATCTATATGTATAATATATCTCTATATCTATATCTGTATCTATATCCATATCCATATCCATATCTATATCTGTATCTATATCTATATCTATGTCTATATCTGACTGTGAACCTGCAGTTATTTCACCTCTGTCAAAAGATAGGAGGCTAGCTTCATCATAAGTCCTCTGTAGTAATTAGAGATATGTATTTAATTCTTATGTATTTAAAGTTATTTTTCCTTTAAAATATTATAATCATTGTATAAATTGCTTTCCTAGTTCTCTGCAAATCATTCTGTATCAGTTCATCCTTATCTTCCTGCATTCCACTGGATCTGTCCTTTTTTATTATTTCTAATAAAATGCTATTGCACTTTATTCATATGCCATAATTTGTTCAGACATTACTCAGTTGATTGGGCCCCCACTTCATTTCTCCTTCTTCATTACAACCAACAGGATAGCTTTAAATGATTATGGAACCTTTACCACTTCCTTTGATATATTTGGAGTTCAAATCTAGTAGTACTATCACTGGATCAAAGGAATATACAGCTTAATGACTTTGGATACAGTTCATAAATATTTTTCCTAGAAGAATCAATTCCAGCAAGAGTGCATTAGTGTATTCGACCATGGAAACTATTTTTGGTAGCTTTGTGATATGAGAAGAATTACAGAATCTCACAGTTAGAAGGACCTGAGAGGCCATCCATACTTGAACAAGGATCCCTACTACATTACCCTCGATATATGTTTTGCCTGAAGATCTTCAGTAAAGAGGAACCCATTCCTTTCTTGAAGTAACCTTTTACGTTTTGGGATAGCTCCAATTTTTAGGTAGCTTTTCTTTACATTGAGTATAAGATTATACCTTTATCTCTGTTAAATGTCCTCTTATTAGATTTGAATCAATGTTCAAATGATGAGTGATCTCCAAACTCTTTTAATAATGCACAACTCTAGGGAAAACATTTTTTCCAAACTCCATTTGGAGATGAGTGATCTCCAAACTCTTTTAATAATGCACAACTCTAGGGAAAACATTTTTTGAGCACACAACCCTGTTTTCTGTTTGTGTGTGGGTGTGTATGGGTGTGTTTCTAATTAAGGAGAATACTCTTAAAAACAGCCAATAGGGAGCTGATGTCCAAAATAAGTAAGGAGATAATAAAAAGCAAAGTAGAGAGGGGACATGTATAATAGATGGCAGAAATAATGGAATTTAGCCATTTATTGGATAATGGAGTGAGGGAGGGTAAGAAGCTGAAGTTGACAATAAGGTTATGAAATCAACTGGAAGCATGATAGTATAATGTGAAAATTTGGAAGAGAGAGAGCTTAGAGAGTAAGGATAAAGACAATGAAGTCTATAATATGGTTTAACCCCTCCATTCCTACTCATCTTGTGTTGGGGTCCCTCTTACCCCAAGCTCCCAGGCCTTTGCCCAGCAAAGGCCTGATTTCGCGGGCAATGAACGAGGCGGGAGGCATGATGGTGATAAGCAGCTCCGATTTATTTCAGGTTAATCACAAACTTTTATAGCTTTGATTACATAGCAATTGAGCCACCTTGGTCCGCCTACTCTCCTCCCCTTTCCTTCCCACGCTCTCCCCATGATTCACCTGTGCACAGGTAAATCCAGAAAAGAACCTGGCACCACGTTGCCAACAAGGGCGAGACCCTTCCTCCTGACTCCATCTTGTCCCACCCATACCTCAGAGCCCTTAGTTTACCTCCGCAGGATCTGGGCATGGAGGTCCAGCGAGGGCAGGGGTCAGCTCTAACTCACCCCGTTACAATCTTGTATTACTCATTCTGTCTCACCTCTCCACCCCCAGATAGGGGAAGCCAGTGCTCATACTGACTGGTCACCATCACAGAGAGTAGGGTCTATTATGTTTGTCAAAGCCAGGATGTGATCTGGAAGCCAGTGAATGGCTACAGTGGGGGCAAGGAAGGTGTATGTAGGATGTTACAACTTTCCCAATGGTATATACATGCCTGCTACTATGGGGACTAGATCAATTAGGTGATAATTGTCCTGAGAAGCTCCCGAGATGGGAGGCTGTGAGGTTGTGTAGGAAAGCTAACATGAAGTGGAAGAGCGTTAGTATGTGTAGATGTAATTGTATTGAAAACAGTCTCCTTCCTTCACTAACATGGAGCAGGTGGGACCTAATTCGTATTCCCACTTTCTGACTGGTGGATCACACGTCCTTTGCAGTCAAGTCATGGCTCCTGTTCTGGTCCAGAGCTCAATTAAGGCAGTCAGGTGGTTGAGACTCACGTTTGGAATGAAATGAGCTTATTACAGATCATTTAACACCAGAATTACATGGTGTCTGAGGAGCAGCTTTAATGCCAGCACTCTCTTACTTAGTTCAGGTTTAATGTTGGAATGAAATGAAACATAAGTAACTGAATGGTTAAAAAAGAAAAAAAAAGTTTACTTTGCCCTAACACACCAAGGATATACATCAACGACATAATGATACTTAGCTTTTTCTGAAAACATCCTCCTAGTGTCCAAATGGAAATACCTCTGGTCATCAGGCTGGTATATGGTAAAGTATTTGTTAACTTATTTGGTCTTCATACCAAATCTGAGAAGCCGAGATTCCACATGGGACTTCTTATATCCAGGAGGCTGCATCAGGGACTCCAGTGAATTGGGAAGTGCAGTGATTAGAGCCTAGGACTTTGAATAAGGAAGATTTGAGTTCAAATTAGGCCTCAGACACTTACTATCTGTGTGATCCTGGGAAAGTCACTTAATCCCTGTCTTCCTCAGTCTATTCATCTATAAAATGGATATAATAGTAACACCTACCTTGTGGGGTTGTTGTGAAGATAAAATCATATAATATTTGCAAAGCTCTTGACATTTGTAAAATGCTTGATATATAGTAGGCACTTAGTAAACACTAAAACAACAATAGTCAAGACATGTGGGCAGCTTAGTCTTCTTTTAGGTAATGTGTGAAGGGGAAGAAATAATTTGCATCAGGGAAATGCTGGTCCTATCACACATGGGAAGAACATTCAACAAAGATACAATGTCGGTTCAGTTGGGTGCACATCTCCTCACCTCCGTAGAGAAATACTCCTGGTTAGGTGTGTTGACTGCCACAATAGCTGGGAAATCCCAAGAAGTAGTTCCCTGGAATAAGTCTCAAGGACAGTCCAATGGGTTAGGTGCAGCATAGGAATGAAATGACATTATCAAAGATGATTTAACATCTTATAAAAGAAAATTTACATCAAAATCACATAATATCACAGATGACACCTTGTAAGAGCAAGCAGAATGACACTTTTTACTGTTTTTTTTTCTTTTGGAGTGCTTCTCAGCACCAAGGGAATCAAGTACCTTTGATTAACTCTTGCCTTTGTTTGCAGAAAGGCCCACATCCTTTTGCTGGTTAGGTCACTATAACAACAATGTAGCTAGCAGCTACTGTGGGGGTGAACAACAAGAAGGTTGCTAACAGAGGTTCTTTTATCTGCTCTTCTAAGGAAAGCAACTTTAACAGGTTAACAATCTCAGTTTAATTAAACATACATATATCATTCACTTAGTTCAGGGGGAAAAGATCAGTCCTCTGAACTGCAGGGCAAATACAAACAGAAATTATAAACATCAACAGACAGACTTGTCTGATTCAAATCACAATTTATAGTTACCAGAGAAGCACCAGTGTCTGCCTAGGTTATCAAAGTGGTTGGCGG
>JAQQSZ010018878.1:0-10483 GCA_028646595.1 Phalanger gymnotis | reverse complement strand
TACATGTCTGGGACAGCAGAGGCTCTTAGACCACGTGGGTTTAAGTTACCTCTTTGTGATGACTTTAGGTCACGTGGGTGAGTCACACATGCGATACACCCCTGATGCTGACAAAGATATAAAAACCAGGGGTTGGCCTCCTCTTCCTTGGAGCTCTTTGCAGCAGCAGTGGTGGCGGGTGTGACTCTGGGCCAGCCCTTGTTCTGAGCTCCTGGGCTGAACCTAGATGTTGGTAACTATGAATCTGTATTGGGTCTGTCTGTTGATGTTTGTAATTTGTTTGTAATTTGCTCCGAAGTTCAGGGTGCTGGCTTTTTCCCCTGAACTAAGTGAATGATATTTGTGTGCTGAATTAAAGTAAGTTTGCCAACCCCTTCACCTTGCTCTCCTTATTAAGGCAGATCAAAAGAACCTGGGCTTTCTGGGTGCTGGCAGCTTTCTGGGTGCTGGCTGTGAGTGGATCTTGCACCCTCACAGAAGCTGCTAGCCAGATTATGGAAACATATCAAACAGATGCAAAATAGAATAAACATAGCCAATAAAACAATATAGACTGTGAGTGCCACATTGTAAAGGGTAAGACCACTGATAAATAGACCATCAACAACAACAACAACAACAAAACCTAAATGCTGTGAAATTATAGTGGCCAAGCTTGCTCACAAAGACAAGGTATGGAAAGGCACTACAACTGCCTCATCCCCTCTTCTTTTCAGAGTATGGTAGAGGTAAGGAAGAGAGCTATAGCTGTGGAACTCTGCATATATTAAAGGACTTGGCTGATGTGTTGATTACTTTTGCTGAACTGTATCTTTTTTTTTTCTCTTGTTAATACTCTGTTATAAGTGATGGTTCTCTGAAGGAGATAATGGGAAGGATATACAGTATTGGGAAATGCAGATGAACATTAAAAAAAAACTGTAAATAACCACAATGAAAATTTTAAAAGTAAATGGCTACAGAAATATATTATTATGATGATCCTTGTTCTTCTCATCTTACACTTGATGGAATTCAGATAGAAATAGTCCTGGAACAAGTGGCTTAGCCTTCTATTATTCTTTTCTCTTTAGTGTTTGGCAGACTGTTGCTTGAGTGGATAAAATGATTGTGCCATGTAATTGAGTAAAAGTATTGGAATGTCAGCCCATCCTCTGTAGGCTGACTCAAAGAGGATCTTTGGGATAATTCCAGTAGTAGACAAGAGGCTGGGGATGATACATACCTCATCTTGCTCCCACAGTTTTGATTTCTTTTGCTAGATCTCTGTTTTATAAAGCTTTTCATCCCATACAGTTTGGAGGTTATACGAATTCAATATGGAAACAGCTATTAAAGTGCAGTTCTTCAATTTTTATGGGCCAGTGTTATACCTATGTGGCTGTGAGCAATAGTTTTGTCTGTGATGATGCCCTCATTCCATTACATGCAATTTGTTGAAACCTCAAGGATATTTGGGGATTCAGAATCATTGTACAAGAGGCAGCATAGCAGAATAGACAGAGAGCTAGACAGAAATCAAGAAGGTCCGTGTTCAAGTCTGGCAGTTTGACCTTGGGCAAGTCATAACCTTTTAGCACTCTGGGAAATTTTCAGCAGCTATACCTGGAAGAAGAAGGTGCTAACCTACAGTAGGAGAGTTTCCTTACATGTGAGTTCCCGATACCAATAAAATCACAGATCTTGTCACTCTTTGTGGGGTAGGGATTTACGAAGGTAGTAAGTTTCTCAGTCATAATTCTGGCCACCTGATGACATAACTCTTCAGCGGTATTCTGTAGGTGCTAAATTTTTGCAACCTGCAGTGATACATTGTACATTTTATGCCATTTTTTGCAAAATCTGCATCAATCAAGACATCTGGGGTCCTTAAGGATACATAATTCCTAATATCAATAGTATAGGCTTTTATCTCTAACTTGAACACCTTCATATCTATAAAAAAAATTTTAAAAGAACCTTGCTCAGCCCTTTCCTTAACGCTCCATCTTTGAAATCTTGTTGATTAAGATGATAAAGAAATGATTCTAAATGTTTCTCCTCTCCATTAAAGTTCTGCCTGGTATACAGAGCAGAGCAAACACTGTCACCATCTCTAAGACCTTATTTTCCATACATTTTGTACATCCTATTTTGTAGCTTCCTTTGTTTCCAAATGTACTCGATTCAAACTTATCATGCAGGTTAGCAGAGAAGCAACTCTCTCTCTGCTTTACAGAAAAAGGTTAAATTCTCCCATGTTTGAGTTTGAGAGCCCCCCAAATCACACTCTGAACTTCCTTCAAGGGCCCTTTATCCAATCATTAGTCCCAGTGAGGCTCAATTTTAAATTTAAATGTAATCTTGTTGTGCTTAGAGCTTACTAATCGTCTTCAGTATTTTGAACAAAAAGAGAGCCATTTTATTTAAAATGAAAATTAACTCCCCGAGTATCTATAACAGGGCCCTCAATAAGAAGACATTTTTGGTGCTGTCGCAATAAAAGCAATGAAATAGTGATGTTTCATTTTCCTCTGGACTTAATGAAGCTACCAATCAACAAATATTTACTAAGCATCTCCTTGGAAGTCAGAATGGTACAGGGGGAAGCAGGGGAGTCAGAGAACGTCACAAAGGGTAGGGACTCCTAAAGGTTATGTTGTCTAACCTCCTAATTTTTCCGAGGAAACTGAGGGCCAGAGAGGTCACTTGGTGACAATCAAGGTCAAGAGTCATCTAGTGCCACCTTATCTGAAAAAAATAAAACCCTTGCTATGAACCACTCAATCTACCTCATCCAGCTTTTTCTCGAAGACCTCCAGTGTGGGAGAAGTCGCTATTATCAAAGGCTGCCTATTCTCCTTTTGAACAGTTCTAATATTTAGGAGTTGTGTTTTTTGTTTCTTATACATCAAGTCTACATTGGTTTCTTTGCAACTCTTACCCACTGTTCCTAGCTCTGCTCTCTGAAAGGCCAAGGACATGTCTGGTTCATTTTCCACTCAACAACCTTTCCAAATTCCTTTAAATTCTGCTGCTGCACCCTCCTCCAAGCTTTCTCTTCTTCAATTTCATCATTACAATCCCCATATAGCATGAACTCAAAGCCCTTCACCAGTTGCCTTCCCCTAGATACACTCCGACTTCTCAATGCCTTTCACTGAGTGTTGCATCTAGCACTTTGACGCTGTACTTTAGGTAGGGCCTAACTAGGATAGAGTACAGCAGGGCTATGACCACTCTGGTAAATCAGTCAAGGAATCAATAAACAATTATTGCCTTTCCCCCAAGACGGCACTGAAGGCACGGAAGGAAGGCATTGTCCCCCCCAAGACAGAAGCCAAGTCCAAGCTTTGAAGGCCAAGAAGGTGGTGTTGAAGGGTGTCCATAGCCACAAAAAGAAGATCCAAACATCCCCCACCTTCTGGCAACCCAAGACACTAAGACTTTGAAGGCAGCCCAAACACCTTCAGAAAAGCGCCCTTCAGAGAAACAAGCTTGATCACCATGCCATCATTAAGTTCCCCTTGACCACTGAGTCTGCTATCAAGAAGGCTGAGGACAACAACACCCTAGTCTTCATTGTGGATGTCAAGGCCAACAAACATCAGATCAAGCAGGTGGTAAAGAAGTTGTATGACATTGACATGGCCAAGGTCAACACACTGACCCGGCCTGATGGAGAGTAGAAGGTCTATGTCTGACTTGCTCCAAACTATGATGCTTTAGATATTGCCAGCAAAATTGGAATCATTTAAACTGTGTCCAGCTGTCCCACTCCACCTACAATAAAAGTTTTTCAGTATTAAAAATAATTGATTGAACATTTATTAAGTGCTTAGTATGTGCTAGACACTGTGATTAAACACTGGGGATACAAAAAGAAGCAAAAGACAGTCCTTGCCCTCAAGGAACCTACAATCTAATGGATGCCATACCACTCCTAATTTAGTTTAAGATACCTTAGCTCTCTTGGCTACCATGTTACATTATGTTAAGTTGGAAGTTACTAAAACCTTCAGATTCTCTTCAAACGAACTGATGTCTGGCCTTGCTTTCCCCATTTTGGGAAGTCCATTGTCTGACTCCAAGACTCTTCCAGCATTCCCTGAGCAAGAACCCCCTCTATAGTAGGGTTATAAATTATAAATGAAATGGGATTGGGATGGGACAAGCCAATATGACCACACACAATGTATTTGGTGGAGGCAGTTCTCATGAATTTTTAGCATAAGCAGACATTTTGTAACTGGTTTTAATCTGCTACCATGTGGTTAAGAAGACCATTTTGGCCTGGCTCGGGGAGCACTCGGAAGGCGCTAACTAGCCAAAGCTAGGTGGTCCCCTGAATAGAGTTCTGGGCCTGGAGTCAGAAAGACTTGAGTTCAAGTTGAGAATCACATGCTTACCAGCTGTGTGACCCTGGGCAAGTCACTTAACCTCTCTCTGCCTTAGTTTTGTAAAATCGGGGTGATAATAGCACCTATCTTACAAGATTGTTGTAAGGATCAGATGGAATAATGGGACTACACCTAGGAGCTGTTTAATGAATGTTTGTTTCTCTCCTTCTTTCTTGCTTTTGTTGTATTGTTTTTGTTTTGGGAGGTTGTTCATTTTGATCCCATGACTGTAACTGACACAAAGTCAGAGAACGATGTACACCTCCCAGTAGGGAGAGAGACATTCAGCCTTAATCTCCTACCAACCTGGGCTAACACCACCTGGCCTGAGATCATGTGGTCTTGAGATTGCTTCAGTCTCTGTGGTGTCTACTCTTTCCTATTTTAGGTGAAGGTGTATTGGAGACAGTGGCAACCTTTCAAGCTTCCAAAAGTCAGCATGGTGAGCCATCAGAGGTTCAGGAGATGGAGTCTTTGCCAGGTTTTGCAGCCATCCAATCCAGCCTGAGGCTAGAGGATGGAACTTTGTGATCCAGAAAAACATGAAGTACTTATTCCAGCAATAGCAGAGAAGAAGACTCACTGAATAGTTTGAACTGAATTTGGCAGAGAGCTTGGTAGGATGAATGCTGTGTAGAAGCTGCTTTAAATCTGATCCCACTCTCCCCAGGGACCAAGGTGGTATAGAAGAGAATATGAAGAGGATATGAAGAGCAAATATCTATAGTTTCTGCTCTTGCTATATCTTTTCAACAAATGTTCTTTTGTAAAAGCTAATGGGCATTAATTAGTTAAGTAATTATGGTGGTTAACAGTGGGGAAAATACACCATAATGTGAGTTCAAGTTAATTGCATTAGAGAAAGCTACCTCCAACCCTCAGGAGTACTCCTAGAATTTTGTTAGGGAAATGTAGCCAACCTTGCTCTGAGAGAGTAAGTCAAGAGTATGGTTATACTCCAATCTACTGTAACAACAATGTTACAGCTATTGTGGAGGTATACAGCCAACAACACCAGCACACAGGAGGGCTGCTAGCACAGGTTCTTTGATCTGCTTTTCTAAGGAAAGCAACTCAAAGGGGTTTACAATCTCACTTTAATTAAACATACATATATCATTCACTTAGTTCAGGGGAAAAAGTTAGCACTCTGAACTTCAGAGAAAACACAAACGGAAATTAAAAGCAGAAATCATATAAACAGAGCAAACAAGACAAATCAGCAGGCAGGGCTTCTAACTGTCCTTCCATAGCAATACACACATAGTTACCAGAGAGAGAAACACCAACATCTGGGTTTTCAAAGCCAGGGGGCACCTTAACAGCTACCCAGAGTCTCATCAGGCCAAATCAGATGAACACTCTTCCAATGAGTGAGTCCCCAAAGCAAAATGCTAACTTCAGAGTATATATACACTTCTTCAGGGTCAGCCCACAGAGGGCATCACAACCACGTGAATCAAACTCATGTGACTCAGGCAGGTCATCAAAGAATCTTGATGCTATCAAAGACTCAATTCAAACAAAGGCAAGGCTCAATCAAAGGCACCTGATTGCCTTAGTGGTGAGAAGCACCCCAAAAGAAAAACAGTGAAAAGTCCCACCTTGCTTGCCATTACATCTACCCTTAAGGGGGTTGGTCTGTTTGTTTATATATTTTTGCAAACCATCTGGTGATACATGACTACAATATACATAATATGAAATAACCAAAAAAGGTTCATTGGAAGAGGATGATGGATCTTTGTGATTTTTCCCTCCTCTGTTCTGACAAAGGGACATAATCTCTAAAAATCATACCATCTCCTGGGACTCTGGGTGGTATAAAGCTGATCCTGGAAGGTGTCTCAGTTCTGTCCTTGCTGAGGTTGGCAGTGCCGGACTTCAATTGTACTGGCTTTGACTCCCATTCTTCACAATGATCCTATGGGAAGACTGAAGCAAGTACTATAATCTCCATTTTGCAAAGGCAGAAACTGAGACTCTGAAAGTTTAGGTAAGTTGGTCAAGTAAATAAGAGCAAGGAGATCTTTGGACACCAATTCCATATGTCCATAAGATACTTTTTTTAATTAAAGAATACATTTGAGGTTTGAAAAGTAAAGCGATTTCCCCACACTTCCATAGCTACTTAATGGTAGAATTGAGACTAGAACCAAAGATTGGACTTGTACATGTTCACTGACTTCCTTCTGCGGGACCCTGTATCATCATCCCATGTTGAGCACTTGTCTGTCAAATACCAAGGCCTGGGGAAAAAGCTAGAGCTGAAAAGATACTTTTTCTGAGATAAGCCACAGCTGACACTTGAGGAGACCCTGTGCCCCAGATCCACAGGTGACACTGAAGAGAGAAGAGGACATCCCAGGTCAAAGGAATTCTACCTAGGACAATCTGTCTACCCAAAGATTTAAGTCTACCTCTCTTACATGAGCCGTGTGACCTTTGAAAAGGAGCTTCTTCTCTCTGGGCTGATTCATCCTATTCATCTCTCTAAAGTTCCAAGTCTAAGTTTCTAAACTTCCTAGATCTGTGATAAGCACTCTACTCACATGTGTCTGTGTTGATTGGCGAGTACAGCCTTAAGAGCTATTTTCTCTTTGTAGCAATCCATTGGAAAAAATTCACCCCAGTCTCAGAATCATAGAATCATGGAGACATTGACTTTCTGAATTGAATGAGACCATCTAATCTAAATCTTATTTGAGACAGAAAGCCTCCTCACAATAGCAAGATCCCTGACAAGTGTTTATTAGGCCTCTACTTCAATACCTTCAGTGACAGGGACCTCACTACATTAAGAGATAGGATATTTTACTATGAATCAAGGCTCTTTGTCAAGGAAGTATGAGTGATTGTTTGCTTGCTTTCCATTCTACCCCCTGGGGCCAAGAAGAACAAGTTTAATTGCAGGCCTGAAAAAGAACAGGAAGGAAAAGATTGCCACAAATTCTGGGATTCTGGGAATTAAGTCAGCCACACATTTCTTAGCCTAGCACTAGAATGAAAGGAAAATAGAATGTTTGCTTTAAATGCCAAAATGATGATGTCTTCTAATCCATTATTCCTAGGGTGCTATTCATAACTACATAACAGGGGCAATCTCACGCTCCATCAGTAATCAGAGAGAGACATGAAGTAGGTCAGTTACACACAGTTACTTCCTCATGGGAAAAAAGGAAGACTGTCCTGTATTGTGGAATGAAAGCATCTTAGAACATTGGGGCCAGAAGGGACCCATGAGGTGATGTAGGCCTGTAATTGGCTATAACTGCACCTGAGGCAAAGTAAGTCAGGGAGTAGAAGAAGCATAAGGTTCATTAGCTCAGAGGATACTGGCATACCCCTTGGAGACTGTGGCTCTCACTAATAAGGGGAAAAGCCTCAGGACAAGGGCATCATAGCGATGGACCCCTAGGGTTGATACCCAGCTGCTATGGCATTGTGCTTTGCCATTGGACTGAAAATCAAGGCACGGGACCAACAGTTGCCAAAAAATTATACTTTCTTGAAGAGAAAGCCTACTCCCTCCCCCACCACGGGCATCAGTGCCCTGAGGCAAAGGTCCGTTTTAACCAGCACTAGTTATGGGCGACTAGGTGTTGAAGTAGACAGAGTATCTGGTCTGGAGTCAGGAAGACTCATCTTCTTGAGTTCAAATCTGACCTCAGACACTTACTAGCTGCATGACCCTGGGCAAGTCACTGTACTCCTATTTGACTCTGTTCTTCATCTATGAAACAAGCTGGAGAAGGAAACGCCAACCATTCTAGCATTTTGCCAAGAAAACTCCAAATGGGGTCATGAAGAGTCAGACATGACTGAAACATCTGAACAGCAACAAGTTATGGCTCTGTCTAGTTCAATCCTCTCATTTGAAAGAACAGAAGACTGGAGTGTTAGGGGGTAGGGGAGGAAGGATAAGGACTATGTGAAAGGTTGGGGGAGAGAGAAGTGACTTGTCCTGGGTCACACATACAGTGAGAGTCAGGAACAGCACTGGAGCCCCAAACCAAATTTTCTGTCTTAGTATTCTTTCCACAGAGACTCGATGCCAATGCTAATATAAAATGTCAAATAACTGTAAGAGCTTTAGAAAATAGCTCACAAAACAATAGAATCCACATCACCAGGCTGGACACAATACCTATAAAGATGGTTATATCGACAGAGCTGCAGATAGAAGAGAAAGACACAAAGACAGGTTGGAGGATGATTGCCAGAGCATCAGGGCCTGCCCTGCACCTTGACAGATGGGGGGAAACTTGGATCAGCAGAGAGGAAGGGGGAGTGGGTGAGGCAGCAAGAGCAAAGCTAGGAAGAACAAAGTCTATTTCCAAGGTAGGGAGGAGACCAGTATGGTTGAACAGAAGAGCGACGAGAATTAAGATTGGAAAAGTCAGATATGGCCCAATTCCAAAAGGCCTTGAATTGTCATTCTAAGGAATTTGGTTGGCCTTTTTCTTGTAGGCAATGGCATGGCACCAAGGGCTAATGAGGACTCTTGGACAACAGAATCACAGTGTGTTAGACCCAGAAGGGACCTTAGAGATAACCTCATCATCTCCATTTGCCAGATAAGGAGACAGAAGCACAGGAAGGAATAATTCGACCGCAGTCCCATGACTAGTAGATGGCAAAGATAGGGCTCAAACCCAAGAACACTAACAACATCGGCAGAGTACATATGCTACTAGACTTGGAGTCAAAAAGAAATAGGTTCGAGTCCCATCACAGTCCCTACTACTATTGCTACCTGCATGACCTTGGGAAAAATCACTTAACCCTCTAGGGCTCATTTTCTTCATCTCTAAAATGGGGGCATTGGACTTAATGGTCTCTAAGGCTCTTTCAAGCTCTAAATCAATGAGCCTTTGGAAGCATACTAAAGCACAAAGAAGCACCAGCCCTCAGATCAGAAGACCTGGGTTCAAATTCTGGCTCAGTCATTTGCAGACTTTGCGACTATGTGCAAATCATGGCAGGTTCCTGAATGTCAGGTTCTTTATCTGTGAAATAGGGATGAGAACAAGGTAGACAGGTACCTCATAAGGATCCAATGACACAATGATTGTAAAGCCCAGCATTACATAGAACTTGTTTTATTTTTATGATCATTATTATCTAAGTCTCCATAACATGCCTTAGATCATGTGAAAAAAAAATCAGTTCTTCAGCTTAGGGAAGCTGTGGGGAAGGGGGGAGATGTTTAGAGGATGGGACTTAGAATGAGGAAGAACTGAATTCAAATCCTGTCCCAGTTACTTACTAATTCTCTGACCCCTGGGCAAGTCTGTTAACCTGTGTCTGCATTGGTTTCCTCTTCCCTAAGGGGATAATAGTCATAATTAGCATTTATGTAACATGTTAAGGTTTGCAAAGCACTTTAGAAATATTTTTGATTCAACTCCAATTTGTTGTTCAGTTGTTTCAATCTTATTCAACTCTTCATTACTCCATTTGGAGTTTTCTTAGCAAAGATATTGGAGTGATTTGCCATTTCTTTCTCCAAAATCCTAGTTTCAGTCGGATCTGACTCTTTATGACCCCTTCTGGGGGTTTTCTTGACAAAGATCCTGGAGTAGTTTGCCATTTCCTTCTCCAGCTCATTTTACAGATGAGGAAACTAAGGCAAACCGAGTGAGGTGACTTGTCTAAGGTCACACAACTAGTATCTGAGGTCATATTTGAACTCAGGTCCTCCTGACTCTAATGCCAGCACTCTATCAATGCCATCTATCTGTCCCATAACGCCTTTGTCTATTCAATAGGCATTTATTAAGCACTTACTGTGTGCCAAGCACTGTATGCTAAGTGTTGGTGATACAAATGAGAAAAGAAATATAATCCCAGCCCTCAGTGAGCTTCTGATCTAAGAGGAGAAATAACACACAAAAAGAAGTTGGAGGGGCGGAGCCAAGATGGCGGCTGGGAAGCAGTGACTGGCGTGAGCTCCCCACCAAGTTCCTCCAAAAACCTATAAAACAATGGCTCTGAACCAATTCTAGAGCTGCAGAACCCACAAAGTGGCAGAGGGAAGCAGGGCCCCACCCCAGGACAGCCTGGATGGTCTCTGGGTAAGGTCGGTCCCACACGGACCTCCC
>JAQQSZ010018877.1:0-10483 GCA_028646595.1 Phalanger gymnotis | reverse complement strand
ATTACATTTGTAAACCTCAACTTTTTTTCCCCAGCCCTTCTCCAACTAATAGGCATCCTTTTCAATGTCCTTTTCCCCCATCATGGACATTTGTTTGGGTAGTCCTGTGTCTGGCATTATTCTGTCTGTTCCTGCCTCCTGTTCCCATACACACCTCACCCTGCATATTTCTCTATTTAGTTTGATGTATTTATACTCCAGCTTATTTGTGAATTTGTATTTGTGTGTTCTACCTTCCCTTGTTTTTGGATAAGAGAGGCACATTTTATGCCTCATCTGTCTCCCCTTCTTCCATATTTCTATACTCTTCTTATACACCTCTATTAAACAAAATAGTGAGTTCTGCTCCCTTCCTCCTTCTATATACCCTGAATTACTGTAGCACATAGGAAGTGCTTAATATATGCTTATTGATTTAGCTTTATTCTTTACCCTCCCTTCTTTTCTTCTCTCTCCAAATTCTTAGAACAGAATTATTTCATCCCCAGAACCTTTGTTTTTCTTATCTAATTTCCTCAGTACCCTTAGAAGAAATTAAGATTTTAAGGAAATGTTAGCTTCTTTTCTACTGAGTAGAATATTAGCATTATATCATCATATAGCCTTTTTTTGTTGTAAAATGAATTTACCTTCTAGGTTTCTCTCAATTTGGGTATTGTTTTTGAAAATTCCTACTCAGCTCCTTTTCATCAGAAATGCTTGAAAGTCCACAATTTCACTAAATACAGATTTTTTATTTCCTTATGTAGAATTATATTCAACTTTGCATGGTAAGTTGTTCCTGGTTGTAAACCTTTATTTTTTTTTCTGATACAATATTCTAGTTTTCTATGAGATGTTAATAGAAGCAGGCTGAGCCTACATGATACTGACCCTTCTGCTTTGGCACTTGAACTTTTTTCTGGACACTCATGGTATTTCTTTCTTGGTGTACGAGCTCTGAATTTTGGCTATTTCCTTCTTGGGACTTTTTCTTTTGAGATGACTTTGAGGAAGTTTTTATATAGATTCTGTTTTCCCTTTGTCCTTTGGTTCTAATAAATGTTGGCAGTTTTTATTTATGATTTCTTGAAATGTGTCCAGATTAAATTATGGTCTTCAGGGAACCCAATGATTCTAAAATTTTTTCGTTAATCCATTTTTGATCAAGTCAGTTTTTTATTTTTGGCCATCTCATGGAGTCATTGTTTTACTTTAGGTCACTCTTTGCAGTTGTTACAGAGTTGTTTTTTTTCTTTTTACTAATTAATTTATTTTTAGTTTTTAACATTCACTTCCCCCAGATTTTGAGTTCCAAATTTTCTCCCCATCTCTTCCTTCCCTCCACCCCAAGACAGTGCAGTGTGCATTCTGATTACCCCTTCCTCCAGTTTTCCCTCCCTTCTATCACCACTCACTCCCTTCTCTTATCTCTTTACCTTTTATTTTCATTTAGGGCAATATAGATTTCCATACCCCATTGCCTGTATATTTTATTTCCCAGTTACATGTAAAAACAATTTTTAACATTCATTTTAAAAACTTTTGAGTTTTTAAAATGTTTTTACACTTCTGTAATAGTCATGTTGTGAAAGACTAACTGTATTTCCCTCCATCCTATCCTGCCTCCCATTTATTCTGTTCTCTTCTTCGACCTTGTCCCTCCTCAAAATGTTTGCTTCTGGTTACCCCCTCCCCCATTTGGCTTCCCTTCTATTATCCCTCTCTCTTATCTCCTTCCCCCCTACTTTCCTGTAGGGTAAGATAGATTTCCATACCCAATTGAGTGTGTATGTTATTTCCTCCTTAAGCCAAATCAATGAGTGTAAGGTTCATGAATTCCCTCTCACCTTCCCCCTCTTCTCCTCTACTGTAAAATCTTTTTTGCCTCTTTTATGTGAGATAATTTACCCCATTCTACCTATCCCTTCCTACTTCTCCCAGTACATTCTTCTTTCATCCCTTAATTTTATTTTTTAGATATCATCCCTTTCAGCTCACCCTGTGCCCTCTGTCTATATTCTCTTCAAACTAGCCTAATACTGAGAAATTACAAATATTATCTTTCCATGTAGGAATGTAAACAGTTCAAATTTGACAAGTCCCTTATTATATCTCTTTCTTGTTTACATTTTCATGCTTCTCTTGAGTCTTTTATTTAAAGTCAAATTTTTTATTCAGCTCTAGCCTTTTCATCAAAAATATTTGGAAGTCCTCTATTTCATTGAATGTCCATTTTTTCCCCTGAAGGATCATACTTAGTTTTGCTGGGTGGATGATTCTTGCTTTTAGTGCTAACTCTTTTGACCTCCAGAATATCATATTCCAAGCCCTTCGATCTCTTTATTTTTTTAAATTAAATTAAAATTTTTAAAATTTATTTAATATATTTAGTTTTCAGCTTTGATTTTCACAAGAATTTGAATTGCAAATCTCCCCATTTCTACCCTTCTGCCCACTCCAAAATGATGTATATTCTGGTTGCCCTGTTCCCCAGTCAGCCCTCCCTTCTGTCACACCACTCCCCTCAAATCCCCTTTTCCCTTCCTTTCTTGTAAGGCAAGATAAATTTCTACACCCCATTGCCTGTATATCTTATTTCCTAGTTGCATGCAAAAACTTTTTTTTTGTTTGTTTTTGAGCATCTGTTTTTAAAACTTTGAGTTCCAAATTCTCTCTCTTCTTCCCTCCTTACCCACCCTCCCTAAGAAGTCAAGCAATTCAACATAGGCCACATGCGTATCATTATGTATAACCCTTCCACAATACTCATGTTGTGAAAGACTATATTTTGCTCCTTCCTATTCTATCCTCTTTTATCCAGTTTTCTCCCTTGGCCCTCTCCCTTTTCGAAAGGGTTTGTTTTTGATTACCTCCTCCCCCTGTCTGCCCTCCCTTCTATCATCCCCCCTTTTTTATCTTCTTCCTCCTTCTTTTCTGTGGGGTAAGATACCCAATTGAGTGTGTATGGTATTCTCTCCTTCGGTCAAATCTGATGAGAGCAAGATTCACTCATTCCCCCTTACCTGTCCCCTTTTCCCTTCCTACAGAACTGCTTTTTCTTGCCACTTTTATGAGAGATAATTTACCCCATTCTATCTCTCCCTTTCTCCCTCTCTCAATATATTCCTCTCTCATCCCTTAATTTGATTTTATTTTTTTACATATCATCCATTCATATTCAACTCACTCTGTGCCCTGTGTGTGTGTGTGTATAATACACATACGTATATACATGCATACACACACATTTATATGTACACATAACTATATATATATATATATATACACACATATGCACACAGACACACATATATATGTATATATATATATACACACATACATACACACACACACACACATATGCATATTCCCTTCAGCTACCCTAATACTGAGGTCTCATGAATCACACACATCATCTTTCCAAATAGGAATGCAAACAAAACAGTTCAACTTCAGTAAATCCCTTGGGATTTCTCTTTCTTGTTTACTTTTTCATGCTTCTCTTGACTCTTGTGTTTCAAAGTAAAATTTTTTGTTTAGCTCTAGTCTTTTCACTGAGAAAGCTTGAAAGTCTTCTATTTTATTGAAAGTCCATATTTTGCCTTGGAGCATGATACTCAGTTTTGCTGGGTAGGTGATTCTTGGTTTTAATCCTAGCTCCATTGACCTCTGGAATATCGTATTCCATACCCTTCAGTCCCTTAAGGTAGAAGCAGCTAGATCCTGTTTTATTTTGATTATGTGTCCACAATACTCAAATTTTTTCTTTCTGGCTTCTTGCAGTATTTTCTCCTTGATATGCGAGCTCTGGAATTTGGACAATATTCCTAGGAGTTTTAGTTTTGGGATCTTTTTTGAGGAGGCACTCTGTGGATTCTTTCAATTTCTATTTTACCATGTGGCTCTAGAATATCAGGGAAGTTCTTCTTGATAATTTCTTGAAAGATGGTATCTAGGCTCTTTTTTTTGATCATGATTTTCAGATAGTCCAATAATTTTTAAATTATCTCTCCTGGATCTGTCTTCCAGGTCAGTGGTTCTTCCAGTGAGATATTTCACATTTGTCTTCCACTTTTTCATTCCTTTGGTTCTGTTTGATAATATCTTGATTTCTCATCAAGTCATTAGCTTCCACTTGCTCCAATCTAATTTTTAAGGTAGTATTTTCTTCAGTGGTCTTTTGGACCTCCTTTTCCATTTGGCTAATTCTGCCTTTCAAGGCATTCTTCTCCTCATTGGCTTTTTTGAGATCTTTTGACAGTTGAGTTAGTCTGTTTTTTGAATTGTTGTTTTCTTCAGTATATATTTCAGTATATTTTTTGGTCTCCTTTAGCCAGTCATTGACTTGTTTTTCATGGTTTTCTCGAATCATTCTCATTTCTCTTCCCAATTTTTCCTCTACTTCTCTCATTTGATTTTCCAAATCCTTTTTGAGCTGTTCCATGTTCTGAGACCAGTTCATGTTTTTCTTGGAGGCTTTTGATGTAGACTCTTTGACTTTGTTGACTTCTTCTGGCTGTATGTTTTGGTCTTCTTTGTCACCAAAGAAGGATTCCAAAGTTTGAGACTGAATCTGGGTGCATTTTCGCTGCCTGGCCATATTCCTAGCCAACTTACTTCACCCTTGAGTTTTTTGTCAGGGTATGACTGCTTGAAGAGTTGAGAGTACTTTGTTCCACGTTTGAGGGGATGCACTGTTGTTTTCAGAGTTATTTCTATACAGCCAGCTCTGCCTCAGCAGCACCCCTCCTTCCTCAAGAACCGCCAACCTGGACCTGATGAAAATCTTAAGCTGACTCTGCACTCCCTCTCTGATCTGCCACTTAATTCCTCCCACCAGGTCGGCCTGGGGCCGGAAGCAACTGCAGCTGTAGTTCTGTAGCTGCACCACTTCCACCACCTCTGGGGAAGTGGCCGAACCGCGAACTCCTTCCACTTTGTCCCCGCAGCTTTTCCTACTAACCTTCTCTGTTGTTTTTGGTTTTTGTGGGTTGAGAAGTCTGGTAACTGCCACAGCTCACTGATTCTGGGCGTTAGGGATTGTTCTGCCCAGCTCTTGGTCTGGTCGGTCCTGCTGTTGTGCTGAGCTCCACTCCCCTCTGCTCCCAGCTCCGTGCACGATAGACGTCACCCAGCAACCATCCAGGTTGTCCTGGGCTGGAGCCCTGCCTGCATCTTATATTTTGTGGCTTCTGCAGTTCTAAAATTTGTTCAGAGCCATTCTTATAGGTCTTTAGAGGGACCTGGTAGGGAGCTCACACAAGTCCCTGCTTTCTGGCTGCCATCTTGGCTCTGCCCCCCTTCCATCTCTTAATGTGGAAGATGATAGATCTTGTGTTATCCTAATTGTTTTTCCACAATACTCGAATTGTTTTTTTCTGGCTGCTTGCAATATTTTCTCCTTGACCTGGGAACTCTGGAATTTGACTATAGCTTTCCTAGGAGTTGTCCTTTTGGAGGTTTCTTTCAGAAGGTGGTTGGTGAATTCTTTCATTTCTATTTTGCCCTCCGTTTCTAGAATATCATGGCAATTTTCCTTGATAATTTCTTGAAAGAAGATATCTAGACTCTTTTTTTTTTGGTGATGGCTTTCAGGTAGTCCAGTAATTTTTAAAGTTACCTCTCCTCGTTCTGTTTCTGGGGTCAGTTGTTTTTTCAGTGAGATATTTCACATTGTCTTTTATTTTTTCATTCTTTTCATTTTGCTTGATTCTTTTTTGATTTTTTATAAAGGCATTAGCTTCCATTTGCTCCATTCTAATTTTTAAGTTATTATTTTCTTCAGTGAGCTTTTGGACTTCCTTCTCCATTTGGTCAGTTCGGTTTTTTAAGACATTTTTCTCCTCATTGGCTTTTTTGGGTGTCTTTTGCCATTTGGGTTAGTCTGTGTTTTTTTTGCTTTATTTGACAAGGTAATTGGGGTTAAGTGACTTGCCCAAGTTCACACAGCTAGTACACGTGTCAAATGTTTGAGGCACGATTTGAACTCAGGTCCTCTTGACTCCAGGATTGATGCTCTACTAACTGCACCACCCAGCTGCCCCAGTTAGTCTATTTTTTAAGGTGTTACTTTCTTCAGAATTTTTGGGTCTCCTTTAGCAAACTTTTGACTTGTTTTTCATGATTTTCTTACATAGCCCTCATATCTCTTCCCAATTTTTCCTCTACTTCTCTTTGTTTTCAAAATCTTTTTTGAGGTCTTCCATGGCCTGTGACCAATTTGTATTTTTCTTGGAGACTTTTAATGCAGGAGCTTTGATTTTATCATCTTCTGGTTGTATGTTTTGATTTTCCTTCTCACCAAAGTAAGATTCTATAGTCTGATTTGTTTTCCACTGTTTGCTCGTTTTCCCAGCCAATTACTTGATGTTTTAACTCTTTATTAAGGTCGGGCTCTGTTTCCAGTGTGGGGGGTGTACTGTCCCAAGCTTCATGGGGTTTGTGCAGTTGTTTTCAGAGATACTTCTAGGGACCTGTAAATTTTCAGTTCTTCCAGGGTTGTATAATCAAAGGTGAAGTGTTTATTCCTCTCCAGGTCTGTGAGTGACCTCAAGCAATTTTTTCTGCCTTGGAACTGTGAGGAGGATTCCCTCTCCACAGCTGCTACAAGCTCTGCCAAGCCTGCACTCTTCCTTATCCCAGAACTGCAACCCAGATCCTGGCATGGCAAAGTAAGAGAATCTGGCCTCAGCTCCAGCAAAGAGATTCCTGCAATCCCCCTCTGATTAGGCACTTGTTCCCCCACCATCCAGGGTCTGAGAACTGTGAAAGTGGCTGCTGCTACCACCACAGCTTCTGTCACAACCACCCTGAAGCTGGGGCTAGACTGTTGTCCTCTCTCACCCAGGTCCCACAGACATTTTCTACTGGCCTTCTAAGTTGTCTCTGGTTTTTGTGTGTTGAGAGGTCTGGATTCTGCCACAGCTGCCAATGATTCAGTTCCCTGAGGCCTTTTCCAGGTTCGTCAGGGTTCCCATCTGTGCTGGTGCTCATCATGTTGGACTATACTTCTTTCTCATACTGGTTCAACAGACCATTTCTGTTGAATTTCCAGATTTTCTTGGGCTGGAAATTTGTTTTACTCTGTCATTTTGTGTGTTCTGCTGCCTTAGTGTTTATTTAGAGTCATTTTTTTCACGGGTATTTCAAGAGGTTTGGAGGAGAGCTTAAGCAAGTGCCTGAATTTACTCCACCAACTTGGCTCCGCCCTACTCTTTTCTTTTTGGAGGTGTTGCAAGAATCTGCTAGCGGCTGCTGTAGGGATGTAAAACTTGGTAACAGACAGCACACAGAAAGATGCCAACACAGGTCTTTTGATCTGCTTTTGGCTCTGGTCTTAGCAAGGGCTCTTCCCCTTAAGACCCTGAGGGCTTCACGCTCACATAGGTTTAGCCCCTAGTAGATAAGGGTTTGGGCCTGGGGTTTAGTACCTAGTAAGACTCAATCAAAGACATCCAACTTAATTGATATTACATTCCACCCCTTCCTGGCCTAACAGAAATCTAAATTAAATGTCCATGGATCTTGAAAGAAATAGAAGCATTATACATTGTGATCCAATCAAGCAAGAAACTAAAACATGTTATTCACAACAAAACAAAACATATCATTCAGTGTCATTCTCAAATGTTTGTTTATTATACAAACATAATCCACCCCTAGGTCCCAGCCAGTTAATCTCTTCGACCATTCATTCCCAAAATACTTGTTTACAATATACTGTCCACCCCTAGGTCAAAGCGAGTTAATCTCTTCAACCAATCAGAGTGTTCAAGTAAAGCACTTCTTGAGCATGTGTCCTTTTACACACACTGTCCTTCTCGGCTTCCTCCCAATACCCTCAGGCATGGGCATGCTTTAGTTAGTAAAGTCCCAAAGTTAAACAAACAAAAATGTCCAAACATAGTTGTCATGGGGGTGTCTCCTCCCCACACTGTTGCTGCAGGCTTCCTCTTGGCACCCAAAGTCCTAACTCAGAGAAGAAGTCCAGATAAAGTTCTGTTGTGAGTCTGTTCTCCCCATGCTGTTCCAGTCCCTGCTTCCAAGTCCTGAGGGGTGGCTGGGCAATAAAGCCAGCGGGGGGGGGGGGGGGCGGTCCCTGGGGGTCCAAGGCACTTCTCCTACCCCACCATAAACACATCTATCCCTCCCTTCTGGGTCCCAAACACGCCAGGGCAGAGGCCCACTTAGCTCCTTGCTGAGAAGTTTCTATCTTGCCCCAGGGCTGAACTTCGTGCTCCTGGCTTCCTGGTCGTCTAGCTCCAGCTGGCCTCTCCTGGCTTCTGTTCGAATGGTGATTGCGATGTAGGTGATTTTCTACCTTTTCTCTTACCTCCCCAAAGTTAGCTCCAACGTTGCTCATCACTTTCAGCTTTCCAAAGTTCCCATGTAAACAGTCCTACACTGTCTCTGGGTTAACATGTCAGCAGCCACCGTCAGCTTTTTCTCTCTTCTCACCAGCTGATCCTGCCAGATCTGTATGAAGGACATTCTCCGATTTTTCTCTGTGGGAAGGCAGTTCTCTGCTCCTGTTTCCAAACTCCTAATAAAATATAATTTCAAAACATTCACCCTTTCACCACAGTCCTCCAGGGCCAGGCTTGTCAGCTCAAGCCCTTGCTCAGGCAGTTTAGCCCTCTCTTATGCATGGGCTTTTTCCTCCCACAGCCTTTGCTCTGTCCTGTCTCTTCTGCAGTGCTATTACTGTGTTGAGAGGGAAGGAGGGATTATTTCCCGTTTCCACCAGGCATTTTCCTTCAGGCCTTTGTTGCTCTTGGGGCTACATAGACGCATAGCCACCCCAAGTACAAAGAGCAATCCAAAAACTGGGAAACATTCACTCATCCCAGTACCCCCAAATGCCATACTTTACTTTTAATTTGCAGATCATGCCACGATTATGCCATTTGTTGCAAAAATCTGCTCGTGGCTGCTGTAGTGTTGTACGACCTGGCAACAACCAGCACACTGAAAGCTGCAAACACAGGTTCTTTTGACCCTCTCTACTAAGGAAAGCAACTTTAAGGGATTCACAATCTTGCTTTAATCCAGCATACAAATATCATTCACTTAGTTCAGGGGAAAAGGCCAGCACCCTGAACCTCAGAGCAAATAGGAAACAAATTACAAACATACGTTTATAAACAGACCAAATACCATTCACAGTTACCAACATCTGAGTTCAGCTGAGAGGCCTTTAGAGCAGCTGCCCAAAGTCCCGCCCCTGCAGGAGTGAGATCCTCCTCCAAATAGCTCTGCTCTCTCTTTTTATACACTCTTTAGCTGTCATCAGATGTCATCTAAGTGACCAGAACTTAGGCTCCTGCTATTGGCTCTTTCTTAGCAACTCTCCTTAGGACCGTGAGGGCTTCACTCCCACGTAGGCTTAGCATAGGGTTTGCGCCTGGGGTTTAGCACCTAGTAAGACTCAATTAAACACACCAACTTAATTGAAATTACAGAGGATGTCTAGATTCACATCATTTTGAAGGGGCAGAGGGAGATGTGGTTCCACGTAGTGTCTTAATTGGTTTACTCACCTCTCCAGTTTTTTTTTCCCCCTGAATTGAGGTTTTGTACCAGGACTAGGCTCTTCTTTTTGATGTGTTTTAACGTGGGCTTGTCAGTCCTGTGTTCATCTCATTCTGGATTCCTTTGCTGACTTTCATTTCCTTGTGTTAGATGTACTTGGATCCTTGAGGTTCAGAGCTCTGAGTATTCTGTGCTCTCTCTGGTTTGTCAGGATATAGTACTTTTGTTCTTGAAGCTCCTGCTTGCCTGTGCTGTCGAAATCTGCCTTGCCCTGCTTCTTGTGATTTCAAGGTCCCCACTCTGGGTTTGTGATAGCCCTTGGGGTTTTTGATCATCCTTGGGCTTTCTCTTTGGTGGATTGTATGTGGCTTATGGGTAGGGGGAAGGCTTTTGTTCTTGTCATTGCTGCACAAGAACCTAGAACACTACTGATCTCCTTGACCTTTTTCTTGGTATGGCGAGATCCTTTTTTTTTTTTTGGTTTTGTTTTGTTTTTCTTTTTGGCAGGGCTGGGGGGTGGTGCATGTTGCCTGCTGTAGAATTGGCTTTGGTGCCTTTCCTCTTTCCTCTTGCCTCTAAACTTTCGGCTGAATTTTTTTGTATTTCTGTGGTGGAGGAAGTTATTTGTTGCAATTTCTCATTTGATATTTTATCAGTATTCAGTCTCTTGCTTCTTTCAGATATTTTTTGAAATAGGTATGTGCAAATTAGTTGAGCTAGAAGTCCATTTGGAACATTTTTTCCCCCACATGATTATGCCTAGCTTTCACTTTTTCCTTTTAAAACTGCCTATTCATATACTATGACCACCTGTCTATTGGCGTAAACATTTCTGTTTTTAAGTAGACTCAGAGTAAGATAGGAGATGGTGATTTAATTTTTCATTCTTCATTCTTCTTTAAATCTCCTGCCTTTGCTACTGTTTTTTTTTACATTTTAATTTATTTTTAATATGTTTAGTTTTCAGCAT
>JAQQSZ010018876.1:0-10483 GCA_028646595.1 Phalanger gymnotis | reverse complement strand
ATTGGCCCCTCCCCCTAGGACCCTGGGAGGCTTACATCCACATAGACTAGGTCAACACCCAACAGGGCATGGCTCTGGAGTTAACACCTCCCCTTAGCCAGCCCCACCTTGGGCCCCACTTCAGTCATCAATCCACACCCACATAGGTTTTATACCTAATAGGGCTTTGGGCCTGGGGCTTAGCACTTAGCAAGATTCAATGAAATAGCTGAATCACTCAAAGCAAACAAAAGCCAAACTCCTCAAGGGCACCCGTTGAACTGAGTGCTAAGGAGCCCACTTTGCTTACCAACACACTTGTCACCTCTTAGAAGGAAGCTTCAGAGCCACCTTCTCCTGGGAGTCCTCCTTGCCTCCATCCCTGCCCACGTTATTAGGTTTTTCTCTATCCAGCATGCCACATTTCCTCTCTACCCTTTATTTAATCACCTGTAACAATTTTAGCCAACTAATGAGAGCATTACATAAGATTTGTTAAATTCCTGCTATTGGATTCAGGAACCAGCTGGCAATTCAGCTAACAGTAACACTAGTTAATTTTTAATCTGTTGGATTTATAGTCACCGTGCTTAGGTACAGAACATACCTTCCTGTTCTTTAAAGTTTTGTTTTGTATTTTGGGGTAGATCTTTATGGAGTACAGCAATACCTTTTCTAGTAAATAATTTTCCTGGTATTATTTCCCTCTTGTATCAGTGACAAAATTTCAGCATTTTAATTTTTAACATATTCATGAATAGAGAAGAAAATTTAATCACTGTCATAATAGTTTTCAGCACCTGGTAAGATCAGCGACTCCTGGGAATAGCACTGAGTCATCTTTTGTAATTAAATAAAGATGCATCCTACACATACATTAAAAGGTGGCTCCATGCTTATCTCCCACATCGAAATGATTAGACCATACAACCCAGCCCATGAGGGAAGTATGCGTTAACTGCCAATTAAAAAAAATACTTATTTGGACAGTACGCACAGAGGCCTTGGAGAATATCTCCACTTGTGTGCCATGGCTCACCATTTTCATTTGGAAGGATTTGTCTCCAAGGATATAATTTTTCAAAATAACAAGAATAATAATGTGACTTACAGGTCACATGACACATCACAGTTTACAAAGCATTGTTGTAAGAAATACATTATACAGCTGACTAATCAGCATTTAGGGCAGTTAGGTGGTAGAGTGGATAGAGTGCTGAGGCTAGAGTCAGAATGACTCAGCTTCCTGAGTTCCAATCTGACCTCAGACACTCACTATCTGTGTGAGCCTGGACAAGTTACTTAAGCCTATTTTCCTCAGTTTCCTCATCTATAAAATGAGTGCAGAAGGAAATGGCAAAGCATTCCAGTATCTTTGCCCAGAAAACCCCAAATGGGATCACAAACAGTTGGACATGACCGAAACAAGTGAACAGCCCAGGTTCTGACTGAGCATTTGAACAATAACAAAATCAGTACTTATTAAGTGCCTGCAGTGTGCCAAGCACTGTGCTGGACTCTGGGAGGAGAAAGACAAAAAGGATACCAACTCTGGCTTGGAGGAATTTACATCGTCAGGGGAAGCAACATGCACACATGTTATGTATATATCTGAACACATACACAATATGCACAAAGTAAATTCCAGCTAATTTTCAGGGTGGGAGGTAGAGGAACCTTCAAAATCAAGCAGTCATAGCCCCAAATGTCCCTTGGTGTCAATTTCATCCCTCATCTCTGCTTCTCACCATCTTTGTCCATCTTAGTCTATCTACTCTGCCTCTGTTTCTCCTTCTTTTTATCTCTTTTCTTTATCTCCTCCCCTTCTCCCTCTCCTTTTCCCTCTTGTTTCTCTTCTCATTGTCTTCTTTCCTTTTCTCCTCCCATGCTAGGAAAGAGAAGCTATAGAGGAAAGGGAAGGCGTTAGTGAGAAAGAGGAGATGGAAAGACAGAGGACACAAACAGAGAAGAATAAGTGGAGGGTCAGGGGAAATGGAGGAGGGTATAAAAGAGAAAGTGAGGCCATAGGTTTGATGATGCTTCCTCCTGCTTTGGGAATGTGTAAGGCTAGGATGAAGGAAAGCTGGTGCTATCGCCCTTTAGGTCCTTTGCAGCCCTAGGTTTCTATAATGCTTTGTCCTACCCCAATTTCTATGTTAATACCCAGGGTTCTGTGATTTCATTGATGTACCTGTTCCCTTCACTGATGCAGATTGCAGTCATTCGTGTGATTAGTGAAGTCTTTAGGCACTACTCTAATTTGCCAGACACATGGGACTGAGGGCTGCGGCCCTGGAGAACTGCCCGTCGGAATTTTAGGAATCTTTAGCTTTGCATTAATATCTCCACACGATATGGGGAAGGGCAAATTTACAGCTACTAGGGAGTTCAGATTGTCACAGAGAATCATGGGATATGGAGGTGGAAGGAGCCTTAAATGTTACCTTCCCATCACCTTCATTTTATATGCAAGGAAACTGAGACTTAGAGAGGCAAAGGGACTTGCCCAAAGGTTCATAGTGCAAAACTAGGGCTCCAAGGTTAATGATCAGACTTGGTATCTAGAGGCCTTTGCTGTGTAATATAAAGCTGTCCTCACTGGATTTCTCAAAGACCAATCGCGTCTGCTGGCCCAGACCAACTTGAGGCCCATGGGTAAAGCCCGTAGCTGGACTTCGTCTCTCAGTAGTAAGAGCAAGACACAATGCCAGCTCCTTTCCAAAAGGCTGCATTGGAGAGTTTTTCCTCTAATTGCCTTATCCAGCAGTACTAGTCTCATATCTTAGACATAATGTGAAATTGTAATAGTATTTTCATTTTTTAATTAGGTTGTTGAAAGCTTCATCTGCTCATACACAGGGAGAGTATTCTGTCAAATCCTCCTGCCTTTATGTTTTATTTATAAAGATTCACCAACATACAGCTCATTTTACAAGGCACAGTGCACAAAGAAAATCCTCCAATGATATTCAAAAAGTGAATTGGAGAGTAAAGGAAACTTGCATACTTATTACCACTAAGTAAACAAATCTAGCTGGAGGAAAACAATGCCTTTTAAAGCCTTTTTTATTGGAGTTGAAGTCCAAACCTATAATTTCATTTCTGGGTACTTCTTGTGTGGAAACTCCTTCCCTTGCCCCAGTGACCTAAATCAGGGGCTCCTTTGTAATGTATAGTCTTAACAAGCTGTCTCGACACACTGAGAAATTAAAGGACTTGCCCAGGGTCTCTTGCCCAGCCATTATGTATGGGGGGTGGTACTTGAACTCAGACTTCATGACTTGAAAGCTGAACCACTATCCACCATACTGCCTCTCCTTGTTGAGGTCTGTGATGGAGAAATTTTATCTGGCAAAAGTTTGAGGACGATATAAAGACTGGCTGGCCATGGGATCAGTGCGAAGTTGCTTTTGGTGGAAAAAGATGGGCTGATATGAGCTATGAAACACTGGAAGAAAGGAATGATAGTTGTGAGAAGTGAGAGGGACAAGAAAAGAAGATGAAGAAATGAGCAGAAGGAATAAAAGATGAGTTTCTGTACTGCAAACCAATCAGGAGAAAAATTGCTATAGCAGAGCATCATGGTGATACCAATCTAAGGAGCAGATTAAAACAATTAAGATCCTGGTGATTTGAAATAAATATAGGGCATGTACAAGGGGAAATGGTATGGGTTTTGTTTTTAGCTATACAACTAGTCATGAATTTCCAATGGACATTTGTTAAAATGATGTTAATTAAGATGAGCTTTTGATCAACACAAATATAACTTGTCATAGGAACAGTAACCACAACGATGGCAAGAAACAGAGGTGAAAAAAACAAGTAAATCCCCAACATATTCCACTCTCTGGTTTGTAACCATCCTGTATATTGTGCAATGTGTCAGTGGGAAGTTAAATATAACAGAAAACAGTGAGGCAAAGATAGTCACAAGGGACAGCTCATCAAGGAGATGATTTGTAGAAAGTTTTTGTTTTCTTAATTTGAATGAACAGATGGCCTATTCATTAAAATTCAAAAGTCGATAATTGCTGGATTTGGATATTTATAGAAAAAGAGCACTTAGGACCACTAAGGCCTAGTATGTTTGGGGGAAGACTTGTAGGTCTCCTCATGTCTCTGCTGCAGCTAGGCCCACACCATTCTTCCCTGTCTAGAACAGGCCACCATGTGGAGCCAAGTCCACTATGCAAAATCCACTGGGCTATTTTGTACCATTAAGGTGTGGGCATTTGGGGACAAGCATTTATATATTTTCCCTGTGGTGAAAAGAATTGGTATTATGAGCTCCAATCGTGGTTGAAGGTGAAATAATGTAAAATTCTTCTCAAAGATCTCTCCAGTGGGTGCTGAATTTTGAGACCTTGAATCTGAGATTCTTGCTATGTATGCCTACATAATGCCACTCCTCCTTTCACGCCCATTTAAGAACCTTGGTACTTTTGACAATTTGTAGATTTAAAAAACAACAACTGTGAACAGATGGTTTATTAATTAAAATTCAAGAATTCTATTGTAGTCCCAGGTTCTAAGGGGAAGCTAGATGGGGCAGTGGATAGAGTGTCAGGCCTGGAGTTAGGAAGACTCATCTTTCTGAGTACAAATGTCTGGCCTCAGACATTTACTATCTGTGTGACCCTGAGCAAATCACTTAACCTGTTGGCCTCAGTTTCCTCATCTGTAAAATGAGCTGGAGAAGGAAGTGGCAAACCACTCCAGTATCTTTGTCAAGAGGAACCCCGCCCCCACCGTGGGGTCACTAAGAGTTGGACACAACTGAAACAAGTGAACAGCCCAGGTTCTATCTCATCAAGTTTTGGCCAGACCTTTTCCTCCTTGCATTAGGGATCTTATTTGTTTTGCTTCCAACTTAGAGTCTATGTCTTTGTGGGTAGATATGTGGGGCCCCATTTTGTTGGGTCTTCTCTTTTCCTGGATTTTGTCACCTGTGATTAATCACAGGTAGTTCCTCTGGCTTTATCCACTATATTATCTAGAAATTTTCCTCATCCCTTTAATTTTCATTTAAAATCCTCCTGCGGATAATGAATAAGATCCCATGAGACTCTACAGGGTGTCCCAAAAGTCTTAGTGCAGTTTTAAGCTTTTAAGGTTTAACTAAAATTCAAGAATTCTCTTCTAGTCCCAGGTTCCATCTCATCAAGTTTTGGTGATCCTTTGCCTCCTTGCACTATGGATCTAATTTGCTTTGCTTTCTACTTAGGGTCTGTGCATTTGTGAGTAGACATCTGAGATCATTTTAAGCTTTTAAAACTTAAAGCTGCACTAAGATTTTTGGGATATCTAATATATAGTATAGAGGGACTAGTGTGGCCCAATGGATAGAGCTGGCCTTGGAGTTAGGAAGATCTGAGTTCAAATCTTGCCTCTAGTACTTATTAGCTGTGACCCTGGGCAAGTCGCTTAACCTCAGTGTGTCTCAGTTTCCTTATCTTTAAAATGGGAAAAAAACAATAATACCTACATCCCGGGGTTGTCATATGGTCAAAATGTGTGAATGAGTTTTGTAAAACATCACAGATTATATCGTTGTTAGCTATCGTTAATATTGTTATGCCTTTAAGTCATCCATCAGTTGGCCATAATTTGCATTAGTGGAGGAGATCCCCCTCTAAGCTGATGAGATAACATACGCTTCAAATATTCAATTTGCAGCTTTTTGAGCCTTTAGCTGGAATTATAGCTAGTAGACTCATAAAAATAGAAAGGCGGTGACATCATTAGTCTCTAGGGTCCTAATAGCCATGTGCTGGAGAGAGCATAATGCTCAGCACATAGTAGGCTCTTAATAAATTTCATTGACTGACAGATATGGAGTTGCACTTTGTATTTCTTTGGTCAGACTTCTTCCTTCAGGGTGGTATTATCACAGAGAAAGTCCTTTTCTTCTGTGCTTCCTAATGAATAAAATATGTGGGAATTGGAAAGAACATGTGTAAGCTTTTTAGTCTCAGCCTTGCTGAAAGGCTTTAATTTTTGTCTTACTCTATAATCCATGGGATCTAACATGGCACCTCCCCATCTTTGATGACATGATGCCTCCCCTCTAGGGACTGAGGTCTTCAAAGTCTGGCAACGGGGCATCCAAAGAGAAGCCCTGAGGCTGGTGTGCCGGCACATAGAGATGGTATTTCTAAACAGCAGAGGGGCCCAAAAGAGTTGACATTTTCTCAGTCTTCTAGACCAATTTTCAACCACCAGTGGCCCACAACGTTTTCTTATCCCAAATATGTGTCTGTCACATGAAACTTTATTGTTTTAAAAACCCCAGTGCAATGATCATGAAAATTCCTACTGTTGAGACCCTCCCCCTCTGCTTCTTAGAATCCTGGGCTTCCTTCCAGGAAGCATTCAAGGTATTATTGCATACAGGAGGGCATCTCGGATGTCTCCATTGGTTTACACTCTACCTATTGAGATAACTTTTTAACGATTTCGTATTTATTTCGCTGTTTGTATATTGAAGTACCCCAAACATGGAAATATAAGCTCGTTAAGGGCAAGAAATGTTTCCTTTCTGTCCTTGAATCCCAAGTACCCAGCAATGTGCGTGTATTAGACACTCATTTGTGCCCTATGTAGCTTATCCGTTTGCAGTTATTTGCATCTTGTCTCTCTGATTATACTGTGAGTTCCTGAGGGCTAGAACTTCTTTTCCTCTCCTTTGTGTGCTCCGCACTTAGAACACTGCCTAGAATATGGGTGCTGGATAAATGTTTATTGATTACCTGACAATAATAATACGTATTATTTTAAGATGTAATGAATGATAACTAGCCAGCTAGCTAGTTTCAAGATTTACAAAACTCCTGGCAAACATTATCTCACTTGATCATCACAGCAACCCTAGGAGGTAAGTGCTATTATTATCCTCAATTTACAGATGAGGAAGCTGAGGCACAGGTTAAGTGACTTGACTAGCATCACACAGCTAGTGAGTATAAAGAAAGATTCAGACCAGATCTCAATGCGCAGCACCCCTAGCTGCCTTGGAGTGTGTTTAGTTGAATTGCATACCCACAGAACCTGCTTTTAAAGTGGCCTTCTTACTGTTATTTGCACATCTCCCTCTATCTCCCATCACTATGACTTTGCACTGGCTGACCCCATATCCAGAATGCATTCCATCCTCACATCCATCTCTTAGAATCCCTTCTTCTTTCAAGACTCAGTTCAAACTGCACCTTCTACACTGAAAAATCTTTTATCATCCCCCCAGTTTCTATTTCCATACCTCCCTAAACTAGCATGAATTTATCTTATATATATTTTGTCATAATTTTAAATGGGCAAATTGTTTCTAATAGAATATAAGCTCTTTTGAGGGCAGGGACTGTTCAATATTTGTCTGTGTAAGCCTTGCTCCTGGCATAATTCTGGGCATGTAGTTTTTTTATACATACATACATACACACATATAAATGCACATACATGCATATATATACACACATACATACATATAGCATATATAGTTTAGTAAATGCTTGTTTACTAATTGAATACAAACCAAATAAGAACTTGGAATTTGTTTCTAAGCTCCTCATTTTTATTTTCTTGTTGAAATTAAAGAGTTTGGGACAAACACTATCTATTTACCCCTTGTTCTGAGGAAGTAACGCCAGAGCCCTTCTCATCATCCCTTAAAGAAATAAAGATGAGGCTGTGTTTTAAAATCCTCCTATGTCATTTTAGCTGAGTCAATGAGTGTTTTTAAAAATATATATCAAATAATCTAGAAATGATGGAGAGAGCCCCGACCTTCATTTTCATTTATGGGGACTGGGGAGTAACTCTGAACCTTTTGGATTGGAAAGATAAATGGTTTCAGACACTGTCACAAAACCAGACCAATTATTCTGTGGCAATGAAGTCACTGGGGAAACTGTCATTTTAGATGGATTGAGTTCTGGATTTTTTCCATTGCTACCCATGAGTATGTGTGCCTTGGAAGGCTGTCATGTAAACAAATGTAATATTTTTCCTACTATTTTATCATCAGAAACAAAATAATACAGTAGAGTAATGACTTTTGTAGGATAGTTGAGTTCAACCTTAAAATGGGCAGGCCTCTCAAATAAAATCCACAGACTTGGTAAGTTGGAAGGGATCTCAGTGGCAATCTCATTCAGCCTCTGCTTAACTAGAATCCTCTTGACGACATTCTCAGGAGGTGGTCTTCCAACCAATGATTTGAGGCCTCATCCCATCATCAATTTAGAGATAGAAGGGATCTGAGAGCCTATTGTATCTAACCCACTCATGGTACAGATGAGGAAACCAAAGAAAAATCATGTGACTTAGCCAATGTTATGGCCAGTAAGTTGCAAAGGTAGGATTTCAGTCCAGATCTACCTAGTTCCAAGTCCAGGTCTCTGTCACCTATACTACATTACCTCCTTTAAGGCTAAACCTACTACTATCCAAAGTAGCTGGGTTGCCACTTGGGCAGTTCCCACTGTTGGAAAGCTTTCTCTTACATTAAACCTTTGTCTTCTTCTTCATGGCCAGTGCTCCTACTTCAGAGCAAATACATACAAATTACAAATGTCAGCAGACCAATACAATTCATAGTTACCAACATCTGAGTTCAGCCAGGAGCTCCGCAAGGGCTGGCCCGGAGACGCGTAATACTCCTGCTGTGGGTCAGAGCTCCAAAAAAAAGAAAGCTAACCTCTGATTTTACATCTTTTTCAGGGTCAAGGGGGAGTCACACATGCAACTCACCCACGTGACCTAAAATCGTCACAAAAATGTGACTTAAACCCATGTGGTCTAAAAGCCTCTGATATCACAAACATGTCACTCAAACTCATGTAAATTAGGCTTTTCCTTGAGGCAAGGAGGTCATCAAGGACTCCTAATTTAATCAAGGAAATAAAGGCCAAACTCTTCAAGGGCACTTGGTTGAAATAAGTGCTAAGAGCCCATTTTGATTGCCAATACACACGTACAAACAATCTATATGGGAATCATGGGAAACAATTAAGGGAAGGAAGGCACTAGAATTAAAAGGGACTGGGAAAGGCTTCCTTCAGAAGATGGGATTTTAGTTCAGACTTCTTTAAGAAAGCAAAGTAATTACTCAGAGATGAGGAAGGGAGAGCATTCCAGGCATGGAGGAGATCCTATGAAAATGCCCAGAGCTGAGAGATGAAGTATCTTAAGCATGGGACAGCCAGGAGGCCATTGTCACTGGATCAAAGAGCATGTGATAGGGAGTAAGGTATAAGAAGACCTAGAAGGTAGCAAAGGCTCAGGTTATGTGGAGCTTCCAATGCCAAACAGCATTTTCTATTTGATCTTGGAGGAAATGGGGAGCCAGTGGTATTTATTGATTGGGGGCTGATGTGGCCAGACCTATGCTGAGTGGAAGACATATGAGGGGAAGACAAGATCTGAGTAAGGCAGACGCTCCAGCAGCTATTTCAATAATCCAGGTGTGAGGTAATGAGGGCTTCCACCAAGCGGGGTGGTAGTGTCAGAGAAGAGAAGGGGGCATGTTCAAGAAATATTGCAAAGGTAAAATCAACAGGTCTTGGCAAAGCCAAAGTCCAAATTTCTGGGTATAATTGGGAGTCACATAATACAATGAAACTGGCCAACAGAAAGACAGATTTTTGTTAATATGGGGCTCTGACAAATGGAATTACCAGCTCATGGATACTTGCTATTGTAAAGACTAAAAATGAGAAATGTGGGCCTGCCGAGGTCAGCTCATCTGAGGTGCTCAGGTAAATTTTAGATCATTCAGAATTTCTTGATTTTATCCTGTGTCTCACATATAGTAAATGATTCTGGATTTTGAGTCTAACAGACCCAGATAAAATCTTGATGCCTCTACTTAATTCTCATTTGACTTTGGGCAAATCACTCCCCCCTCTGGGACTCAGTTTCACATCGGTGAAATGAAAGAAAAGGAGAAAATGATCTCTAAGGTCCTTTCCAATTGTATATCAATGATTCTAATTTAAAGGGATGCAGAGGAAAGAATAGATTAGATTGATTTGTTGTCCCAAATTTGATTTTGGGCTAATGGAAGAGACTGACAAAACAAGAAAAAAACACCAAACCTCTGGGGAAACCATAAACTAGTAGTATTCTTGTTCTGTAGAAAGGTAGGACCCATATCCTAACTGCTGGGTGTTGCTCCACTGTTTGGAAGGACCAGAATCACAGATCTTGAGAGTCTCATCAGCTTCCACGGGTTCAGTTAACATCTTTATACAGATAACTCCAGCCCTCTTTCTTGAGATCCCATATCACAAACTGAGGAAGACGTGGCTGGACTTAGGGAGGAATTAGAAGGGGACAAAAGAGAATGAGGTGATGATGATTTGTGCGGCATTAGTGAGGCAGCTAAGTGGTAGAGTAGACAGACTCCTGGACTTGAAGCATAGATGGCGCGATGCCTCAGAGACTAGTGCAGGGATGGGAAACCTGAGGCCTTGAGGCCACATGTGGCCCTCTAGGTCCTTAAGTG
>JAQQSZ010018875.1:0-10483 GCA_028646595.1 Phalanger gymnotis | reverse complement strand
ACTTCATGGAGATGTCTCACATACTAAACTCAATTGATCCCAAACTAAACTTTTTCCCTACTAAATCTGCCCTTCCTCCTAAAATTTCCAGTTCTGTTATTGGCACTACCTACTGGTCACCCATCTTATAACCTCAGACAAACCTTTAATTCTCCAGATGCCAGGTCCAAGTGTGCCATTAGTTGTCTGTATGTTAACTTCTCTCTATCTCTCTCTCCTTTGTTTGGACTGATGTGATTAGAAGCAATTAACTCCTTGTTACAAGGCATCATGCAATGTTTGTAATGACTATTAAAAAAAAACCCACCAACATGAAATCAAGAGTCTTGAAGACTGACTATAAAATTCTGGGGATATTTGTCTCCACCATACTTACTAGCATGCTTATCACTTTTACCATTACATTAGATACCATTGTATCTAAGCAATAACCAAAGTTTACCAAATGGTCACTTTGACCATTTATGTCATAAATACCAAAATTTAAATTTTACCATTTAAAATCCAGATTTTAAATCCAAAGTTGTGCCAGAAAGCAAAAACAAAAAAATATGCCAGTATCATTCCTTTCTTGGGCAATTATGTCACTCCCTTCAACAAAACTCAAAACGGTTCATTTGTAAGCATTTTCAGTGGACAATAGAATGGCCGGATTCATCACACTTGTTTGTTGATCTACTGGAATTGGGACAGGGAGGTCAGGATGGAGTTTCTAATACAGAGTACCTGAACCCAGGTCGGGCAATGATATGAATTTTCATTGTTCCATATGAAAGCTCCTTCAACATCTTGTCAACCACACTGGGGTACATGATAGTCCCATGAAATAACATAGCATTTTCATATACACCTTTACCAGTTGGTCACATTTCATAACTGAGTTGAAGATAATTTTATGTTTACCAATGGATTCAACCACCTAAGAAAGATGATTGGAACAGAGATGCCAGGCATCTGAGAAGTGGCCATCAGAATGCTCAAAATCCATGGCAACATAACTCAGATTCTCCCTGATGTCATGCAGTTTCCCTCGCAGCTATGGTAGTAAAGCAGTTACCTTTCCTCAGTCAAGATCTTCATGAGGTCTGGTAGCTGGACAGATTGGGGTGGGAAGGGGGGAAGTACGGGGAAGGGAACACCATCATAGATGTTCATAGTGTTGGTTATGGGATCCATCACAACACCAGAAGTACAATCAGAGATAAAGATGGACAGCACAGTCTGAATGGCAATATATGTAGCTTAAACACAATTTCCTTTGTACACTGAACCAGAAAATTACAGAGATCAGGATACAGAAAGTATAAAGGATGAGGAATATGTTGCGAAAAAAAAAACCAAACAATTTTTCCTTAACTATTACAATTTATTTATAATTCACTAAATATCAGAAGCCAATAGTCAAGGGTATTTTTTCTTTTTTAAGAAAACCTATTCCTTGTCAAAAATTCACTGAAATACTTTTTAGTTGTAAAATTTGCCCTCTAGTGGGGAAACAATGGATTGGCAGGACTTAAAAATAACAGGACAGTAATGACCACTCCAAATAATTTGCAGGCACATTACCTAAAATTCTTGGGAAAGTGTTTCAGTTCAGCAAATGTGTCCTGCCCTCAAAGTTCCTTATTTATGTACACTGAAAATTAGTTTATAGCACAGTAATAATTGTGGGGTTTTTTTATTATTATTGTTTGTATTTTTGGTTTTTTTGCAAGACCTACCTATGATTTTTCAGTGTAATGAGCTCCTAGTGAGGATGCTTTTCAACTGAGGAAGTTCTTGTGATTTCTGTTAGAACATTGCCCGGAGTCCTTAAGACTTAAGAGACTTGCTCAGGATCACCAAACAATAAAAATCCAGTGCTTTAAGGTTTTCAAAGCGTGTTACATACATCTCCTTTGATCTTCATAACCTTGGGGTGGGGGAGGATGCATGTTACCACGCCCACTTTACAGATGAAGAAACTGAAAAGTGGAGTTGCCCAGGGCCACATGGCTAAGTAAATATCTGTGGCAGTAGCTGAACATGTGTTCCTGTTTCAGGGTGCCAGTGTCCTTGTCACCAAAAAAATTATACCTCATCTATACTTATACAGGTACATAGTATTCTCTATGATTAAAATGTAAGCAACTTATATAGGGACTATATAACTTTTATCTTTATAGTACTAGCACTTATGCAGTTGTTCGGTCTTTCCTGTCTCTTCATAACCCCATTTATCGGGTTTTCTTGGCAAAGATACTGGAGTAGTTTTGCCATTTCCTTCTGAAGGGTCCCCTACTTCACAGTTGAGGAAATTGAGGGAGAAGTTACGTGACTTGCCCAGGATCACATAGCTAGCGTCTGAGGCTGGTTTTGAATTCAGGTCCTTCTGACTCCAGGCCCAACACTATATCCACTAAGAAAGAAAAAAAAAACCAAACTTGTTCAGTCACATCCAACTCCTCGTGACTTCACCCTGGGTTTTCTTGGCAATTTCTTTGCCATTTCTTTCTCCAGTTCATTTTACAGATGAGCAAACTGAGGCAAACAGGGTTAAGTGACGCCCACGATCACAGAGTGAGTCGGTATCTGAGGCCAGATTTGAACTCAGGAAGATGGGTCTTCTTGACTCTGAACAAAAATATACTTTACTATCCCACTAGGCTGATCAAGAGTATCTATGCTTTTCACTCCTGCACTCATTGAAGCCATACAAGAAGTCATAAAATATTAATTCAGTATGGCAAATAAAACCAAACTCCTCACTACAAGTAATTCTATGATTAGGAAAAAGGACTAGACCTATAATCTCACTGGCATGATATGCTCCTGGATGAGAGAAATCCCTCCAGCACCTTCTCTGTAATTTATGGTCTTAGGTGCCCGGGTTAAAGAGCCTGCATTTGTCATAAACATGACTTCAAGCTGGGTCTTCCCAGCTATCTACATCACAAAAACATACACTCCAGTGGGAGAGTGTATACTCAGAAATGACTGATATTAAAAATAAAAGGCAAAAATAACTTTTTTTTTAAATGCCCTGCAAACCACCTCCTTTTTTCCTTTCTTTTTTAAAGTCCGTATTAATAAATAGAATAGAATCGGGATCCTATCTGCAGAAGCACAAGCAAAAGAGCTGTGGAATTCCGGTCAGGTCCAGGATTAGGCAGCCTCGAGGTGCCTCCCAAATCAGAGATTTTATGATGTGACAGAGCTTGTGGACTGTGTTGGGAGGCTGGGGGAGAACTCACTGAGTTCTCTTCTTTGATCTTAAACGTTCCCTAGATGCTCTTCTCCTTCAGAGTTATGAGAGAAATGAAACACTTGAAGTTATAAACTGCTAAACTGATCAAGTCAACAAACACCTAAGTTCCACGTGCAAAGAAGTGATTAAAAAAAAAAACTGATAGAAAAAGGCAGTCCCTAATTTCTAGGTCTCTTTAAGCTCTCCAGAACCAAAAACTGCCTTCCTAAGCAAAAAATATTGCCTTTTCTGGTGCCTGTAAAGGCAATCAGTGAATGGGAAGATCTTTCCCACCCATTTGAGTGGGCGAGGGCGGGGCTCTCAGGGTCCTGGGGGGAGTGGCTAGGACTGGAGCTTCAATGGAAGCCTGTGTGGGAGGAGCTTGCTGAGCGCTTGCAGCAGAGCTAAGAGGCAGTTGGAGAGAGCAGTTGAGAGCTGAAGGAGAGAGGAAGCAGTCAGCTAGCTGGAACACAGCCTGGAGTGCTACAAAAAGGCAGGACTGACCCTCATGGAGACCAGAGAGTGCTGAGCAGGGTCTTGAGGCCAGTGGGTGATCTCCTTGCTGGAGCGCCCTGGCATTGGGGGGGAAGCACCAGTACGGCTTGGCTTGCTGCCATGTTTTTCTGTGGCCTCCTGGTCACTATTGTGAGATGGGCATACTGGTTTTGGAAGGTTCTTACCAGGATGTCGAATTGGGGACACTGGTCCATGGGTCTGCTACTTTTGAGTTTTAATAAATGCTTTAACTCCTCTACCTTCTACTTAGAGAATTCCTTATATCCTGCAATTCTGGACCATTCAGGCATATTCATGGTTATCTTTGAAGTCATGAATTCTGCCTTACTGATACAGTGCCAAACATAAATATTCCAAGTCCCTACAGCCTTCCTCCTTCTAAATGTCCCGATGGTTCTCCAGGATTTCTGATGGGGAGTTGTAGGAGTATCTGATATAGCAGAGATTGTTTCGTTTTGAACTCTGTATCCCTACGGCCCAACACAGCACTGTGCACATTAGTTGTAAATTGATCTACCAAGTTCCATTGTATCTAAGCAATAAACAATGACTTGTTGATAGACCAGACTTTACCTCTTAGACACTTGTTTGACTCATTTTGCAGGGGGTAGTACCTTCCTCTACTGTGTTCAGGACTCCTTCTACATGAAGGGTTGGAGTGCACTAACATAGAAATACTATCCTAGATAACTAGAAGTGTCATCCTCACAAAAGCCTTGTGAAATGGGCAACTATTTTCATTCCGTAATTGGCTCAGGTTTAAGCTGATATATAGTGATGTAGCAGGGACTTGTACACAGTTCTGTCTTCACTCTCACTGCACCAAGTGAGGCACTCAAATTCAATTAAGACACATTTAATAAGGCTTTGAAAAAATTTTCTTCATTAGAACATATTTGCCCTGTTTTTTATTTAGAAAATAAGGTTACCATTCAAAAGAGATTTACAAAACTAATTTCTCGTTCTATCTTCGCTGCATTACATCTTCAAGTATACAGGGTGTTCCTAAAATCTGGTCACACAGGCAAAAATGCATATTTTCAAGAAATGAAATGAATGAAATTTTCAACATTTTACTTAACTGGAATATTAAGAAATAACATCTTCAATATGATTGCCATCATTTGTGATGCAAAGGTTGATGCGTTTTGCAAGATTCATGTGAACTCGATGCCGTAACTCCACACTGCCATCAATTTTAGCACATTCACTCCATATGCATTCTATCAAGTGTGTTGCATCTGTGATTTTGAGTCCACCTTCTCCTTTAGCACACCTGAGAAAAAGAAGTCGCTGAACAACACAGTCTTCAGTGAACCAGTTGAAATGTTAACGAGATTTCCTATGTGTCCAGACTTTAGGGACACCCTGTATGAGAAGCAACATGGTATCATACACAGTGCTGGGCTTGAAGTCAAGAAGACCCATGTTTGAATCCTGTCTTAGACACTTACTAGATGGGTGACCCTTGGCAAGGGCCTCATCTGTAAAAGGGAGGGTTTGGGTGAGATGGTGGACAGGTTCAGCAGTAAAGAGAAATGCAGGACCAGGGCATGGTCTCACCACCCCTGGGCTGCGAGGTGATCAAGAAGATCTCTCTCAAGGCATAGGGCATCACTCAGGCGGCACTGGTGTTCAAAGCCAAGGCCAGGAGCTCTTTGCTCAGTATCCGGCCACTTAGTCCTATACGGGTGGAAGCAGAATATTTATCAAATACTGCCAGAGTCAGAAATCTTTCAATTTCATACAGATGTATTACCAAAGATTTTAGCCAGTAAACACCTGATAGGAAGATGGTAAGAATGAGAATAAATGGAAGAAGCTGCACCTTAAAATATAAAAAGCGGCACTTTATAATTAGCCTCCCTAAAGCCCACTTCTAGGAACAGCACCCACTCTACCGAACAGAGCTGATTAAATTTTAGTCTCTTAACTTTTCTAGAGGTCCAAACACATTATGTTTTCATCAGAATTTCAGATCCAATACATCTATCCTCTCCAGCCTGAGGAGTAAAAGAAAAGCCTCCAAGGTTCTTGGTCTACTTTATATTTGAAGCCATGACTGATCTGTGTATTTCTCTCAATATCATCTTTGTGGCATGAGGCGCTGATCCTCTGTACCTTTATGAAGTGCTTACCTTTTTTATTAATCGATATAAAATTAAGCTGCAGTGACAATAATAAATGTAAATTAATATCATGTACATATGAAATTGTTTTACTTGTGGACCAAACACATTTTCAGTTACGTATGTAGTTCGTTGTTGTTCAGTCATTTCAGCCATGTCTGACTCTTCGTGACCCCATCTGGAGTTTTCTTAGCAAAGATACCAGAGCAATTTTGCCATTTCCCTCTCTAGCTCATTTTACAGAAAAGGAAACTGAGCCAAAAGAGGTTAAATGACTTGCCCAGGGTCACACAGCTAGTGTCTGAAGGATTTGAACTCAGTCTCTCCTGATTCAATGTCTGGTGCTTTATCCACTGAGTCCCTAGCTGACCGTTCATGGGTAACATAATACTAATTTCTATATAGCAACAAATGTTCACTATTTGCTGAGTCCATCTTTTTAACTATAAGGTTTTCTCATGCCATATTTTTTTAAATTTACTTAATTTTCTCCAGTAAAATGTTTCATTCATTTCATAAAGAGAGATAAAATGATGGGATTGTACTCAGTGATCTCTAAAGCCACGTCTTGTTCTAAATCTATGAACAAATAACCTGTCAAATACAGCCAACCAAGCACTGCATCATCATCTATGAAGAGCTCATTATCAAATTCAAAATTCAATTAAATACTGCTCCATAGAAGTTCTGCTTTCAAAAGGCTGAGATCGATCAAACACATCATGGCTAGGTATATAGGAGGAGGGGAAGGTTGGGTAATCAGTTGACACATTTTTGCAGATGGCCCTTTGCCATACACTAGACTTGTTTTTCTTAAAGATTAGGTAGAAATTAATGGCGAACAGCTACATAAGGAACAAAATACAAAGCATACTGCTGAAAAGTCTAGAAACTTAAATGTATTTGATCCCCAGATGAGAATGACTCTCTACCACTTAAAAAGATTTAAGACTAGGTTTTTACCACCTCTGCATAATAAGATGAACATTATACAAAACAAATAATGCTCTATGGTCATGCAATTTATGTAACAAAAAAGCCAGCTCCAAAAAGACAACTGTGTACAAAATAATTTATTACAGCATTACATTGGTTGGCATGATTTTACAGTGAGTTTTTTACCTGAAAACTCGAAACCTAAATACACGAGGCAAAAAATAAACCATTTCAATTGGAACAGTTTACTTGTCTTAATAAAATCTCTCCCTGTTTTTGCCTTAAGGAGTCTAGTTAACATTACTGAAATATTTACATAGCAGTGAAATAAAAACAAAAACATTGACTGATTTCAATTTTTCTGTACAAGCCGCAGTACACTTTAAGGTTTGAGAGTCATTCTTATAGAATGAAAAGCTACTGCCTTCCCCCAAAAAAGCTATATTATTGAGCAGGATCATATTTTATTAGCTAAGACAATCAAAGTTTTAACATTCATTTTGCTATGTGGTACATCTGAATACATTCACTAGTTAATGCACCACACATACAGAGTAAAAAAGTGTTTCATCATAATTTAAAGTTAGCCTATTGTCCTCTTTCAAGAACAACTACATAAAGCACTCTTTTAATATAAATTCCTTCGTAGTACTGAAAGCAATCTAGTGAAGAAGCATTATATTTCTTGGCTATGACTTGTATAAAACATGTAAACCGACCAGTGAATTTCTATGGCTGAGGAGGGAACTAATCTCCACATCCTTCATCAGTAAATCACAAAACTGCAGCATCTTGGTTAAAGTGTTAAATTAGTACTTCTGAAAACAAAAGAAGGGCATTGGTATTTGAGCAATACTTCTCACTGATAATGTGTGTTTAAAATGGTAGAACATGAAAAATATAAAGAAACAATTCCAACTTATAATTTTTAAAAGACACCTCCATACACTGGGATCTGTATTTTAAAAAATCATGCAAACAGCCAGTATAGTCATAGTAATAAGCTTTTTAAAAAACACACCAAGGCAAATTAAAATTTAAAAATTGAAATAAAATGCAGGGGAAACACTGGTATTATATCCAACATAATTAGCTAAAATTGTCCAATGTCTAAGTTTAATCAGTAAGAAATCATCATATTTTTGTAATACTAAGGTGAAAACATAATTTGGGAGTTCTGTTGATAAGACAAGTATAAGTATAAATATGACAAATGGTAATTACAGAAAAGATTTACATAAACAGTAACAGTTGGGGGTCAGGAGAAGAACAAAAGTTAATGGTATACTCCATTTTTAAATTTTACTATACTCAAATAATTCACCTTATGTCTATGAGATATTAAAATGCACCCTGGAAAAGTAACCCTGATTTGAATCCAGCCATGAGATTGTAAATCAATTCTTTTATGATATTCAAATTTCATTTGCCATCACATCATAGTTAATAGTTGTATGGTTTATTGATGCAGTACTACTATCATCCTCATTTGCAGGAGGCAGAAAGGCAGGTGAAAAGGGAAACAGTTTATGACATGCTGTCCGGTATTCTTCATACTGGGTATTACAGACCCCAAAGCTGCCATCAACCAGGGCTTCAAAAACTTTTGTTAAAGTCTAAAGAAAGAAGAGTAAAAGTATATATATTAAACATCCTCTGCCAATAAGCTGTCTAATCAAACCTATAATTTGTACACTAAGAAAACCTAGATGACTTCCATAGACTATACAATTAAGCACTATGCCCCTCTATAGTTGGGAAAATTTTTCCTGTAGAAAGATTGTTAGAAATCAAATTGTAAGGCACAAGAAAAGCAATACAATTTCAAAAGCATCCTTAAACAATGCAAAAATAAAATACAAATAACCAAAACTGTAAGTTTTAAAAAAAAGCCTTCCTAAATGCATACTTAAAACAGCTCTCTTAGAAGATTATTTTGTATCTATAAATATGAACACAAATTTGAAAGTTCATCTCAACAATTGTGCAAAAGTGCAAGGCCCTCCACAAAAGTGATGTTCTCTTGTTCTCTGAATACACAAGGGCTAAGAGAGAGAAATACAACTTCCATCATGTTTTACCATACTAGGGAGTCTTTAAGTATTGACTAAGAGACAAACTATGTCTGTTGCCTAAAGACCAATCTAACTAGGGAGGGGCTCAGTAGCAGCAGGCTGGCCACTAAGTAAAGAATTCTCTGGCCATGGTAATCCATGGAATAAAGAAAATGTAAAATGGCCTCAGTCTTAGTAGTTCTTCCTACTTCTTCAACAATAGTGACAGAGTGGCAAAGAGTGGCGGGAAGGAGGGTGAGAAGAACATGAAGGGGAACACACAATACACTAAGAGTTGGTTTAGAAATAATCTTTAAACATTAATAAAACTATTGTCTGTAAGAACTTTATCTAATGAGAGGCCATTCTAAAACTGAAACACAGCAATACTGTCATTCTAATAAATGAAACCAGAAAATGAAATTCCAGGTAAATTTTTTAGTATGTAAAGGATGGCTCCCTGGAAGATGGAAGTAGGGAAGGAAAAAGTTACAGAGGGAAATTTAGACAATGTCAAAAGGTACAAATACAGAATTATTTTTAAAATAAATATAACAGATAATGGGGGGAAAAGAAACTATAGTTACATGCTCTTCTCAGAGTAGAACAAAGAAGTTAAACGAGCAGATGCACTTAAAGACAAGAATATCATTCCATGTGATACTTAGACATCTGGCCTTAGAGGGCTCAAGATAAGTACAAGCAAAATATTACCATGAAGTTGCAGATTATGTATCAATATGCATGGTGGAGGGTAAAATAAATGAATTCCACAAAAAAATTTGACAAAATTCTCCAACTTTAACATATACTTTGATAGTTGGTAGCTTTGACACGGTCTCCTGGGGAGGATACCAAAAACTATACTGTATATGTAAAACCAAAACATGCTCCAAATAGGTACACAATTGAAACATAAAAGGTAATATCATAAAAAAGTAGAGAAGTAAGGAAGATACATGGAAAAGGGATGTAGGGACATTTGGATATGGAACAAGACAGACAAACACGGATAAAGAAGAACACAGAAGATAAAATGGGCAATTGTGATTACATAAAATTTTAAAAGTTTTGCACAAACAAAATCAATGCAACTAAAACGAGGGGAACAGGTAATTGCAACAAGTTTCTCTGAAAAAGGTTCCCTTTCCAAGATATATATGAAACAATTATAATTTTTTAATAAATTTTATTTAATATATTTAGTTTTCAGCATTGATTTTCACATGAGTTTGAATTACAAATTTTCTCCCCATTTCTACCCCACCCCCGCTCCAAGACGGCATATATTCTGGTTGCCCTGTTCCCCAGTCTGCCCTCCCATCTGTCACCCCACTACCCTCCCATCCCCTTTTCCCTTCCTTTCTTGTAGGGCAAGATAAATTTCTATGCCCCATTGCCGGTGTATCTTATTTGCCTGCAAAAACCTTTTTGTTTTTGTTTTTGAACATCTATTTTTTAAAACTTTAAGTTCCAAATTCTCTCCCCTCTTCCCTTCCCACCCACCCTCCCTAAGTCCAGCAATTCAACATGGGCCACATGCTTATCATTATGTATAACCCTTCCACAATACTCATGTTGTGAAAGACTAACTATATTTTGCTTTTTCCTAACCTATCCCC
>JAQQSZ010018874.1:0-10484 GCA_028646595.1 Phalanger gymnotis | reverse complement strand
TATATGAATGCTGAGGATTTATGTGGGTTTATTTTATATCCTGCAACTTTGCTAAAGTTATTCATTATTTCAAGTAGTTTTACACTTGCTTCTCTAGGATTCTTTAAGTAAGTCATCATATCATCAAGCAGAGCTCCCTTTAGAACTGTTCTGAGGATAAACACTAATTGTCCGAGAAAAAAATATCTAGGGACCAGATAACTACATGAAAGAAACATCTAGGACTCAAAATGTGCTGGTTAAATGGATATTGAGAATGGACTACTAGAATGAAGGAGACTTGATGTTAATCAATATGAGTGATAACTATTGTATTGCTTTGGTCTTTTATTTTAAGATGCATATTAAAGTGTTTTTGGTTATCTTGGTGACATGTAAATCTCTCTTCTCAAAACTAGTCCATTTCATGCCCTCTAAGTAGTTTGATCTTTACCTGACAATGTAATTGTATAATTATGGGAATTGTGAGAAAACTTTATTGCATTGTTTGAACCTAGCCCTGTGTGGTAGAGAAACTGGATGATTTCTACGTGTTGCTTAGAGACTCTTAACTAAGGGACTCATGTTACACTGACTGACCAGAAACTCAGATTCAAAGGTTAATGCAAGTTTTCTCTAAGGGCTCCTGCCAGATCCTATTAACTACTCCTACAGCTGTAAAACTTATGGGTGCAGACTCCTGGATCATCTGAAGAAAGCCCCTGTTTCTGAGTGCACGGCGAAACCTCCAGGGACCACAAGGTTCATCTAATATGGACCCAGAAGCATCCCACATCCATATGAGATAACCGTCCCAAGATTCCAGATGAGGACTGAGTACGCTGTCCTAGTTTTTATTTTTTCTTTTCTTTTGTTATGTGTCCAACCTTATTCAACACTGTGTTGGCATTTTCACCCTTGACTTCCCATGCCCCTTTCTATTTGCAAGCAAAAAATGGCTATCAATATTACCTGGAACACATTTTCCTAATAGTTCCCCTCAAAGAACTAACCCCCGGGTAACATCTTGTCCTGGTCCAACTGGCCGCTCCCGGCATCTTGGCTTATAGCTGCCTCTCCTTTATTCACCACAAGGGTAGTATGGTTCTTTCAGACCCCCCCCCCCAACCTTCATCCAAAATGGGGAAATAGTAAGATATTAGGAGTCACTCTGTTTTCCAGAGCTAAGGCTCAGTAAGCAGGCTGGGCCCTGAGCGAGACATAAGAACAATCCTTTATGCTCACCCTCTGGATGATCTCAGCCACAGCAAAATTCCAGAATTGTCTCTGGTCATGCAGCCCTGCTATAAATCGAACTTTTCACATGGATACACTTCACTGTCAGGGCCACAGCTCACTGTGTAGCCATACATATAAGTACTGAGGTCTCCCCACACTAAAGCAAGTCCCACCCACTGGGGGCGGGGCTGTGGCACATGTGTCCTTGCTTTCAAGCTATTTCCCTCACTTTGAAATGAAACCTCTGTTTGATCCTTGACTCTCCTATCTCTAGTCTGCTTTGTTTGACTCCAGCTATCCACCAGTTAGGAGTCGGTTCTCTCCGGTTGACAAAAATAATTATTTGTCTCTTCCAGAAATTCTTCTTGGGCTTGTTTTAATTCACATTTTTTCCCCTTGAAGCTTTACTCTTAGCTATTTGGACTCTATTGTCCTCCGAGTCCATGTCTTGATCTTTCTTGTCAGAACTGTAACTTTTTTATGGCAAAGTTCTTTCTTTGTTGTTTTCTCATTTTTTCCACCCTATTTCTTGATTTTTTGAGTCATATTAATGTTAGACTCTGTTCCCAAAGCAGGAGATGGGAGGGGCACTGTCTCAAGCTTCAGGCTTTTTCACACAGCTATATTCAGAGCTAGTTGTAGGGATTAGGAAGGTTTTTTTTTATGCTTCCAAAGTGGTGTGATCTGGGATGAGGGGTGATCCCTGCTCTCCTCCTCTGCACTCTGGTCCTTATCATGGAAGTTCCCCTTATACCTTGTGACCAAAAGTAATACTGTTCCTAAGGGCTCCTACTCCCTCTTGACTGCAAGTGTCCCTGTCCATCCATAAACTACAACGAAGAAGTGTATATAGACAATGGAGTTACCAAGGGGTGTCTGTTTCTGTGTCTAGTGCTAGCACAGGGGTTGAACCTGTACTCTCTTTCTGACCAGTTGCCAGGTCTCCTCACTTTCTTTGGCTTGAGCTCCTAAGCCTGCAGTTGTTTTCCGTTGCCACCACCTACTCCCACCATTGGTATATCATCCTTGTGGGATCTGGTGTAGCTTCCATCCCTGTGTCAGACCTCTCTCTATTTGACCTTCTATGTTGTCTTAGACTAGAAGAATGTCTCACCTTGACCGTTTATTTTCTCTGCCACTCCAGAATTTGATTGGAGGCATTATTTTAATTTCTTTGCAGGTGAATATTAAGAGAGCTTGACTGAGTGTTTCATCTATTCCTCTATCTTGGCTGTGCCATCAGAAGTCTTTCTTCTTTCTTTTCAAGGGAGCCATCATTCTTCTGATGATCCATACTCCCAGCCTTGTCCTCCTCAACTCAACTCTTCACCTGAACTTACTTTAACATAGCCAATATCTTGCTAAATCTTGTTATTTTTACTCTGGAAACATTTCTTATATATTGCCCCTTTAATCCACTTATACAACCACCAGCTAGTGCAGACTCTTATCTCTTCTTACCTGGACTTTTATAATAATCTTGAAAATTTTCACCCTACCTCAGGTCTCTTCCCACTAAAATCCACTCTCCAGTAAATTTCTAAGATGATTTTTTCTACAATATAGATCTAGTTCACATTGAGCCTCAGTTTAGTGAATTTCTGTGGATATCTATTACCTCTGGGATCAGATATAAACTTTTCTGTTTGGAACCTAAAACTCCTCTGGATACAGGAGAAGGTGGATAAGATAAAGGCTGAGGTCAGAGTGCTCCCTTCCTTCAACAGACTTGTTTTCAGATGATTTATTTGGAACACTTTTCACTTATTTGCCACTAAGGGGAATCCCTTAAGAAGTAACTCTCCATTTTCTACCAACAGCTCTGATTGGTTTTGAATCCAAGAAACATCATGTCTCACACAGAATAATCTGTTCACCTGAAAAACTCATCCTCATGCTGATTGACTCAGTTCTTGATACTGAAAACCTTATCAGCTTCCTCAGTTGCCTCCCCCCTCCTCCCCTCTGCCTTTGATTGGAGTGCTGAATGGAAGAGCCGTAAACTCTTCTCTTATTTAGGACCAGGATGTGCAGCTTGTGACCTTTCAGGACTTTACAGGTAATTCTCCAATTTCTATTAACTGCTTAGCTTGGTTTCAACTCCATGGAACATCTTTACCCTGATGCCATGGTCCCTCTAATGCCCCTTTCCCATTTTTTCCAGCTTCTTGTTATGTATTGTGTTCCCCAATTAGATTGTAAACTCCTGGAGTGCAGGGATTATCTTTATTTTTCTCTTTTGTATCACCACTTTGTATCACAGTGCCTGGTTTATAATAGATACTTAGTAACTGTTTATTAAGTTGAATTGAAACCAAATCTCTCAGGCCCAAAATGACTTGATATTTTATAAATGACCCCTAAAGCATGGCCAATTTCCTTTGTCTAATCCCAACAGGTCTCTTTTGATCATTTTTTATTACATTTAGTTAAAAATAAGAGTTTGTAACCTAGGTATTACACAGACCTTGGCTCTGTGGACATATTATAAAGGGTCTATGAACTTAGATGAGGGAAAATAATATTCTGAAAAGTTTCATTAACCTCCAATTAAAATTTAACATTTCCTACAATTGTAATTTAAAAAAAAAACATTTTTTTTCTCCTGAGAAGTGGTCCACAGGCTTCACCAGAATGCAAAAGGGATCCATCACACTGAATATTTTTTAGGAAAAGCAAAACCGTGGTTTAAGTTTTTGATTGATTTATTGAGACATATTCTCTCCTCCTTAAAGGATTATTCACTTTAAATGGAATAGGGTGATTAGATTTACTCAATTAAGCCAACTCTCATGCTTGTGATATGACTGTTTCATCCCTCTACTCAGAGACCTTTAGTAATTTCATATTTCCTTTTAAATAAATTATAAAATCTTTAACCTAACACTCAGAGTTCTTTTCAGTTTAGGTTCCTCCTTGCCTTTCTAGTTTTATTTCTAGTTTCTTATTGTCTACCACACACTAATAAAATTGGATTACCTATTGCTCATTCTATACAAGCCATGATTTCTCATCTTTGCTTACATTATTCCTTACTTGCTGAATGATTATTTTTGCCCTCATAGTACTCATTCTCTCTGTCTCTCTCTCTTTCTGTCTCTCTGTCTCTGTTTCTCTCTCTCTCATACATACACACATGTATATATAGATATAGATTGGATATAGATATATAGATATATAGCTTGAATTTTTTCAGGGCCTAGAATAAGTAACTCAATGAAGCTGTTAGACATCTGTGTACTTGGAAATGGTTTTTTTTCTTTCTGATATCTCTTTTTCTTCTCTTTTATTTTCTCTCTTATTTTATTTTCACATTATTGCTTTGTGGTTACATATTTAACATATGGTTAGTCCACATTTGTAGGTGCATTACATCTCCCTCATTAGACTGTATAATCTATAAAGGCAGTGTCTATATATTGATTATCTTTATATCTTTCTTATGACTGCCACATTGATTTGAACATGGTGGACACCTAATAAATGTGTGAAAAGTTAAAGAAAATAAGTGAAATATTTCTAGTAGAATGTTGTATCGGTCTGTTAATAAAACACACTATTCCTTTCTTGCCACAACAATTTATTCTGAGCTATGGTTTGTATATATAACATACATCCAACCCCTATACTATCATTAGTAAACTTTGAAGGAGTAATTATATTTTAATAGGAGGCTCACAGATTTGCAAGTAAATATTAACTTCACATGAATAATACACTATTACAGGTACCATTTCATCTATTAATTAAATCCTCACATTTTAAATATCATTCAGAACTAGTTAGTGATATTCTTCTTATATCTCAACTATTATCTCTTATTTTCCTTCCTGAATATGCAAAAGAGTATGTTTACTGTACCCACCTTTTTTCCTTTTATGGAATTCTAAAAGAGTAGAAATGCACATCTCTAATGCAAATGCTCTATTTTACTAAGAAATAAAGCAGAAACATGCAGTATAGGGCAAAGAACTAATTCAGTTTCTTTGTAATAGTGTTTTTACTGAGAGCTGAAAGTGGTTAAATAAAACTCTAGAAAATGAGTAGACTTCAATCTTGAAATTTTGGTGGAACATGTTTTATAATTTATACAAAAGCTAAACTATAGACTCGAGAATGGTGATCCTTTTGTTCCCTTCAGTTCCTATGCCCTTATATAATTTGAAACCTCTGTGTATTCATAGCTTGACTGGCCATTTAATGGAAAATTAAGGCTTTGTCTGTGTCACAAATGAGGCAGGAAAGACTAATTAGCAATTTATGAATAATGTTTCTATTTACCCTTTTATTCCCTTGGCCAATTATTTTATTAAAAGATCCTAATTTGATTATGGCCTTATTGAAATAGTGTTTTTTGTAGGTAAGTTCTAATTTCATAAGCTATCTTTCTGATTTTAAGTCTCTGTAACACATATTTCAAAACAAGGAAACCAGACTCAGTCAACACTTACATTTCTACACCCAACAGATGTCTTAGCAGAAACAGAGTTTTGAGGATAACATTATAAACAGAAATGTAAAGCATTAATTTATTATTTTCCTACAAGCTTGGAAGCATTTATGTACATGTGTAATCAGAGAGACAGGGAGGGAGAGAGGGAGGATGAGAGAGAGAGAGAGGAAGAGAGAGAGAGAGAGAGAGAGAGAGAGAGAGAGAGAGAGAGAGAGAGAGAGAAACATTATCTCTCACAAACACACATATGCTAAATATTATGTGTTTAATAAAGGTTAGTTTAAGTTAGGTATAAGGCAGAAAAAGGTAGCCCAATTTTTGCTTTTCTCCCCTCCCCATTCAATTTTCAGTCATAGATAGAATTATTCATGTATGTTCTCCCTAGCAAAATGATTCTAACCTGCTCTTGAAAGGAAATATCCAAAAAAGTCATTGAATCTGAAAGTTAAATGGATCTTTTTTTATACCTTATTATACTTAGACTTCATAACTACTAATATTAGATGTGTTTTTTTAAAAAAAAACTTAAGTGAAAACAGGTGAAAGACACAAGAAGTAAAGTGAGTCAGTCAGTAAACATTTATTAAGCATCTTCTATGTGCCAAGCACTTGGAAAGAGACAATCCTTGACCTCAAAGTGCAATTTTTTACACTTAAATCTTCATTTTATTTTTTTCTGAATAGTATTTTATTTTTTTTCCAATTTTATGTAAAGATAGTTTTCAACATTCATTTTTGTAAAATTGTGATTTCCAAAGTTTTCTCCCTCTTTTTCCTCCCTCCTCCCCCTGACTCCCTAAGACAGCATTCAAACTGATAGACGTTATACATATACAATCATGTCAAACATATTTCCACATTAGTCATGTTGTGAAACAAGAATCAGAACAAAAGGGGAAAACTGCAAGAAAAACAAAAACAACAACATGAAAATAGTATGCTTTAATCTGCATTCAGACTCCACAGTTTTTTTCTCCGGATGTGGTTAGTATTTTCCATCACTAGTCTTTTGAAATTATATTGGATCATTGTATTGCTAAGAAGAGCTAATTCAATCATAGCTGATCATCATATAATGTTGCTGTTGCATGTACAATATTCTTCTCATTTTGCTCTCTTCACTCAGCATGAGTTCATGTGAGTCTTTCTAGGTTTTTCTGAAATTTGACTGCTCACAATTTCTTTTTTTCCCCTCACTTTTAATTTTTTTTATTTACTTAGCATTTTATTTTTCCCTAGTTACATGAATTAACATTCATTTTTAAAACTGAGTTCCAAATTTTCTTCCTTCCTCCCTTCCTCTCCTCCATTGAGAAGGCAAACAATTTGACATAGGTTATACATGTGTAGTCATGCAAAACATTTCCATAATAGTCATGTCATGGAAGAAAACATAGACCAAAGGAGGAAGCTCAAGAAAAAAATAAAGAAAAAAAATTAAAGTATGCTTCAATCCGTATTCAGACACCATAAGTTCTTTCTTTGGGGATGGATAGCATTTTTTATCATAAGTCCTGCGGAGTTGTCTTGGATCATTTTATTACTGAGAATACATAAGTCATTTACAGCTGATCATCTTACCACATTGCTGTTACTTTGTACACAGTGAATTTCACTTTTGCATCAGCTCATGAAAGTCTTTTCAGGTTTTTTCTTAGAGCACCCTGCTCATCATTTCTTACAGCAAAATAGAATTCCATCATAAAAACATAGCATAATTTGTTCAGCTATTCCCCAACTGATGGGCATCCCCTCATTTTCCAAATCTTTGCCACCACAAAAAAGAGCTGCTATAAATATTTTTATAAATGTGGGTCCTTTTCCCTTTTTTATGACAGCTTTGGGATACAGACCTAGAAGTGGTATCACTGGATCAAAGGCTGTGCACAGTTTTATAGCACTTTGGGTATAGTTACAAACTACTCTCCAGAATTTACATCAGTTCATAACTCCACCAACGATGCATTAGTATTCCAATTTTCCCAAATCTTTTCCAACATTTATCATTTTTCTTTTCTTTCTTATTAGCCAATTAGATAGGTTTGATGTGGTATCTCAGAGTTGTTTTAATTTGCATTTCTCTAATCAATACTGATTTAGAGCATTTTCATATGATTATAGATACCTTTAATTTCTTCATTTCAGAACTGCCAGTTCATATCCTTTGACCATTTATCAATTGGGGAATGACTTGTATCCTTATAAATTTGACTCAGTTCTCTATGTATTTTAGAAATGCCGCCTTTATCAGAAACATTGGCTGTGAAAAATGTTTCCCAGCTTTCTTCTTTCCTTCTAATCTTGGCTGCATTGGTTTTGTTTGAGCAAAAATTTTTTAGTTTAACATAATCGAAATGATTCATTTTGCATTTTGTAATGTTCTCTTACTCTTATTTGGTCATAAATTCTTCCATTCTTCATAAATCTGACAGATAATCTATTCCTTGCTTTCCTAATTTACTTATGGTATCATCTCTTATGTCTAAATCATGTACCCATTTTGACCTTATCTTGGTATAGAGTGAAGAAACAATTTTTTTTCTGGAAAAGATTATGGAGAAATTATTAGATTCTAGAGCAATCCTTCAGTCATCCAGAGAAGGAAAGAAACCCTTGTTAGAACAAATGGTGTGGTGGCCAAAGAAAATAAGGGCCCTGAGCAAAGGAAAAAGAGGATGACTGAACCAACCAGCCTGGGCAGACAGTTTTAGGAGAGAGTGAAATTAGAACTTACCTATGAAAAACACTATTTCAATAAGGCCATAAAAAACAGACTTTTTTATTTTTGCTTAGGCCAATAATATTTTTATTAATTAATTAATTAATTTAGTTTCAGTTTTAGTTTGCAACATTCAATTCCTAAAGTTTTTGAGCTTCAAATTTTTCTCCCCCTCTCTTTCCTCCCCCATCCCCACCCAAGACAGCATGCTATTGGATACAGGTTCCACATATACCTTCACACTAAACATATTTTCACAATAGTCAAGTTATAAAGAACTATAAACAGTGAAATGAACCATGAGAAAGAAGAAACAAAACAGAAATAAAAACAAAAACAAACAAATAAAAAAGAGAGTAAATAGTTTGCTTCAGTCTACATTCAGACTCTGTGATTCTTTCTCTGGATGTGAATCGCTTTTTCCATAATGAGTCTTTTGGAGTCGTCTTAGAACTTTGCGTGGCTGAGAAGACCCAAGTCTACCAAAGTTAGTCATCAGAGATATCGTGTGTCTGTAACTGAGTATAATGTTCTCCTGGTTCTGTTCCCATCACTCAGGATCAGATCATATAAGTCTTTCCAAGATATTATGAAGTCCGTCTGTTCCTCATTTCTTATAGCACTATAATACTCCTTTATATTCATATAACACAACTTATTTAGCCATTTCCCAGTTGGTTTGCATCCTCTTGATTTCCAATTCTTTGCCACCACAAAATGACCTCCTATAAATTTTGAATATATGGGTCCTTTTCCCACTTGTATGATTTCTTTGATATACAGCCCTAGAAGTAGTATTGCTGGGTGAAAAGGTGTGCACATCTTTATAACCTTTTGGACAAAGTTTCAAATTGCTCTCCAGAAAGGTTGGATCAGTTCACAACTCCACCAACAATGCATTAGTGTTCCAATTTTCCCATATCCTCTCTAGCATTTATCATTTTCCTGTTTTGTCATGTTAGCCAATCTGACAGGTGAGATGTGGTACCTAAGATTTGTTTTGATATGCGTTTCTATAATCAACAGTGATTTAGAGCATTTTTGATATGACTGTAGATATCTTTAATTTCTTCCTCTGAAAACTGCCTGTTCGTATCCTTTGACCATTTATCAATGGGGAATGACTTGTATTCCTATATGTCTGGCTCAGTTCCTTGTACATTTTAGAAATGAGGCCTTTATCAGATAGTGGTTGTAAAACTTTTTCCCGATTTTCTGCTTCCCTCCTAATATTGGTTGCATTGGCTTTCTTTGTACAAAAACTTTTCAATTTAATGTAATCAAAATTATCTATTTTGTATTTCATAACACTCTATATCTCTTATTTGTCATAAATTCTTCCATTTTCCATAAATCTGACAGGTAAACTATTTCTTGCTCTCACAGATTGCTTATAGTAGAAGCCTTTATGTCTAAATCATAAACCCATTTTGACTTTATTTTGGCATATGGTGTGAGATATCAGTCTATGCCCAGTTTCTGCCATACTGTTTTCCAGGTTTCCCAGCAATTTTTAACAAAGAGTGAGTTTTTATCCCAGAAGCCGGAGTCTTTGGGTTTATCAAACAGTAGATTACTATAGTCATTGATTACTGTGTCTTGTGTCCCTAACCTATTCCAATGATCCACCACTCTATTTCTTTTTTTTTTTTTTTGCCAGGGTAATTGGGGTTAAGTGACTTGCCCAAGGTCACACATGCGTCAAGTGTCTGAGGCCAGATTTGAACTCAGGTCCTCCTGACTCCAAGGCTGGTGCTCTACTCACTGTGCCACCTAGCTGCCCCTGCCACCACTCTATTTCTTAGCTAATACCAAGTAATTTTAATGATCGCTGCTTTATAATACAGTTTAATATCTCGTATGGCTAGGCCACCTTCCCTAGCATTTCTTTTCATTAATTCCCTTTATATTCTGGACCTTTTTAAATTTGGTTATTATTTTTTCTAGCTTTATGAAATAATTTTTGGTAGGTTAATTGGTATGTCACTAAACAAGTAAATTAATTTAGGTAAAATTGTCATTTTTATTATATTAACTTCACCCAACCAAGAGCAACTGATGTTTTTCCAATTATTTATAACTGATTTTTTTTTT
>JAQQSZ010018873.1:0-10484 GCA_028646595.1 Phalanger gymnotis | reverse complement strand
GGAAGCAGAGCTGACCCGTGTGTAGACCCAGGAGTGTGAGCAAGGATTTGAGGCCAGTAAATATGATTTGGCTAAATACTATCTTGTTTTTCTGTGGCCTCCTGGTTACTCTTGTGAGGCGGGCTTTCTGGGCCTAGAGTCTTTTTGTCAAGATGTCGGAATGGGGAGGGTGGTTCGCAGATCTGCTGCGGTGGGGCCTAAATAAATGTTTTGTTGCTTTCTACTTAGAGAACCTCTCATACCTTGCGATTTCGAACCATTCAAACATATACATGATTATATTTGAGATTATAAATTTGGCCTTCCTACTACAGCTTGCCTTTATCCAAGGCATAGATTAAAATGTTGGCCAGCATTGGTCTTTATCTACAAAACGAGAGGGCTGAGCCAGATTATTTTAAAGATTGCTTTGAGCTGCAAATCCTATGGTCCTATGAAATTAATGCAATCAAAATCAGTGCCGGTTTCTTGCCTGAAAGGATTTCATGACCTGCCAAAGCACTGTGTGTGGCCACTATTTTCTGAGAAGATCACCTCTCTCTATGTATAACCAGGAAAACTCTGATGAAGAGAGAAATGAGTACTTGAAAAAGACGGTCACAATATTCCAGGCCAATCTAGAGCAGAGAAGAATGACCAGGAAGTCTCCTGGCCTCAGACCTTTTCTGTAAGACTACCCCAGCAACGATGTAGCCCTACAAAGCTGATCAGACTAAGTATAGGAAGAAAAGACAGCAGAAAGTGAGGACGCATGACTTTCCTGGAGCCAGTACAACTCATGGCCTGGAGGGCCAACTCCGTAAGTGGCTTGGGCTTCTTTGTGTTGCTTTCTCCTCACACTGTGTTTCCTCAGAAAGGTTCACTAGGGGGAGATAATTCTCATATTCCTAGGCCATCTCCAGTTTCCTAGGGACACATGCTTCATTGCCTTAGGTGGGACTGGGACTGAGGAGCCCAGGAAATAAGAGTCTGAGTGATGATTTTCTGGGAGGACACAAGCATAAGCAAAGAACAGCCTTTCAAGTAGAAGTTGTTAGCATGATGGGACTAAAGCAGCACCAAAAAGACCCTTCTCCCACTCTCACAGAAGAAAAATAAAATAGAAAGTGAGGTTGGTTTCCTCCAACTTCCCTCTCCAGGTTGGAAGCCAGAAGTGACCAAACTGACTTCAGGGCCCAAAGAGATTCGGCTGCTGGAAGACTGTCTCCAGGAGTCCTGGAGAGATTCAAGATCTCTGGCCAACCAATTCCCTATCCCTCGCACAAAGCAAGGCATTCATGTCCACCAATGAAGAGAGGGTCCCATACTTTGGCTTTGTGATTGGGGTTAAACATAGTTTCCCCATCACTTTTTATGCCTTCTGGCATTAGAATGCATTTCTTTCAGTCATACGTTTTCTAGACTCTAAGATACAAAATGCAAACACCTGGCAAAGGGTCATACCCTAAATTAATTATCTACTAAGTCCTAACTTGGTTGACAGCTTCATGAGGAGAGAGGCTTCAGGTCATGGGGGAACCGACAAAATTGTGGTGAAGATGGAAGGTCCTGAAAGGGAAAGGGGTAAAACCCCAAACCCAGTTTGCCCACGAGTAAAGCAGTCAGGACGTGGAAGACAGGAAACAAAAACAAGGCTTCACATTGGATAGGGCTGTACCTGGGTGAATTGTGACCTCTTGTGGCAATCCCTTTTCTCTACAGCCTAAACTTGCAGCTTGGTTCAGAGACCTCTCTAACACTTTTAGGGGCAAGCCTCCTCTCTCATGACTTAAGAAACCACATAGGAATGTCCTTCCCCACCACAATCACCACCCCCACCGACATTCTATTACATTAAAGGATAAAAGGGAAATGGAAAGCATGCCTTCCCACCAGGTGTATGTGAGATCCAGGGTACCCGGCTCAAGGAGGCTCTCCAGTTTGTTCAGAGATACTGATTACTGTTTGCTTTGACAGCTTACAATAGTGGGCCTTGCCACTGACAGGCTCCTGAAAAGCTAGACAAAAAACCAAGTATTTGTAAATAAAATCCAAATCCATCATAAACCTGCCAGGGGACTCACTATTTAAAGGAATCCTGTGATGAATACATTAACTTTCGGATACACTGGCTTTGCTCTAAGGAGAGGTCACAGGTAGAAAGCAACCTCCATTGCTGTGTATTCCTGAATGAATCTACACCCTGTTTCTCCTCTGCTTAAGGAGGCAGCTGGTGGCACACTATGCTTTGGGAATCATGGAGTCCTGAGATCAAATTCAGCCTCAGACACTTACTAGCTATGAGCCCCAAGAGGCAAGTCACCTAACCTCTCTTTGCCTCAGTTTCCTCAACTGTAAAATGCAGATAATAATAAACACCTACCCCAGAGGGTTGCTGGGAGGATCAAATGGGATAATATTTAAGTGCTTAGCACAGTGCCTGGCGCATAATAGAAGATATATAAATTTCTTGTTCACCTTTCCTGGTGAGTGGGATAGATAGAAGGAACCTAGGCCCCAATATGTTCTAGTCAGGGTCCTGATCTTCTCAGGAGAGTGATCTGATTGCGCTCCTACTCATTTTCTGTTGTTCATTCGTTTTTCAGTCCTGTCCAACTCTGTGACCCCTTTTGGGATTTTCTGAGGCAATTTGCCATTTCCTTCTCTAGCTCATTTTACAGATAAGTAAACTAAGGCAAACAGGGTTAAGTGACTTGCCCAGGGTCACACAGCTAGTATATATCTGAGGCTGGATTTGAACTTCTGTCTTCCTGGCTTCAAGTCCTGTACTCTATCCACTTAACTACCTCACTGTCCCTCCCTCGGTTTCTAGATCTGAATTAATCTGTAAAACTATGGAGCAGCAGCTGTGACCACAACTGACTTTTCAACCTTCACAGCTCAGAAAAAAATGTCTTTCCAAATATTCAGGGCAAAATCTCTGTACTTGTAGTGTATAAGCCCATCACACACAATAAGAAACTTCCTGTTCGTTTAGTAATGATAATAGTCATAACGATAATTGCTCTGGAAGGAGGATCCTCGCTGAACCAATATTATTTAAGTTAACTGGTATTTTCCAACTGTCATCTGTGTGCTAGGTACTGTCTGAAATGCAGAAGAAATGCAATTCCCATAAAGGATATAGCCTAGGTGGAGGGTGGGGGTGGGAATCTAACACACTAAATGGAAAACAATACGAGAAATTATGATGTAGCATGAAGGACACTGTCTTCGGTGTCAGGATGCCTGGGTCCTTAGGAATTCAGCTCAATGAACTCCAATATCACTTCCAGCTCTAAATCCGAATCTATGACCCTATGATACTAGTCCTGCCTTTGCTACTGATTCTGTGGTAAATTTACTTTCCCTCTTGGGAGCTCAATCTGTAAAGTGAGAAGCCTGGACTACATAATCTCTAGACCCTTTTAACTCTGAAATTCCATAGCTCTAAGCACCAAAATAAATACTACAGACAATCCAAAAAGATCAACTCAGTACACATTTATTAAGCATTTACTATGTTCTTGACACTGTGCTAAACACTGGAAATATAAGTACAAGCAGAAAGAAATACAGTCTTGGCCCTCAAGGAGCTTACATTCTAATGACTCAAGCCAACACATAAAAAGAATCTAAAAATGGGGAAAGGGGTTATTGGTATGACCCAATGAATGAAGTGGGGGAGAGGGGAAGAAGAATTGATTGGCTTTGGTTTCTTAAGATAGAAGTTCTGGGAGGAACCAGCCAATCAGAAGGAGAAGTTCAAGCAACTGTGTACTATGTGCTTCCAGGATGAAGAGATTTCTTAAAGTCCAGAGAGTCAAGAAGGCAGCCCAGAAAGGAGTGAAGACTATACTGAATGAACATGGAGAAAGGAGAAAATTCAATGAGGTCGATCTGAGAAGGGGTATGAAGTGATGAGTGGATCAGGACTGCAATAGCCTTGAGAAGGTTTCATAAGGAAGCTAAGACTTGAGTGGAATGGCTGAAAGTGTCTCATTTAAGGAAAAGGATATTTAATATTTTAGCCTCCATAAAGCCTGAGCTATATCATAAAGTTTAAAGTTAATCCTCCCCTTCCCCGCTTAAACTTGCACATATACCACATAAACCCACATCCTGCATCATGCCTGTAACTGCTGTCTTTTAGTTTGGGGTTAAGATGTTAGATTAAGAATCTTCCCTTGTTTCAAGAATGTGAGGCCAATTATTCCCACCAATGGGGATAGATGTCCAGACTTTGGGGTTTTTCTTAGAATCGTTTTGTAAGGGGAGTTTTAGGGGCATTTCTTAGAATTGTCCAGAGAGGTATATAAACTGCCTGTCTGCTGTCTATAACTGGCCTCCCTACCCCATTCTGCCCTGGAGTAGGCAATGCCCACTTCTCACGGGAGACTTGCAAATAAAGCCTCTGTCTTTACCTTGAGAGACCTTTGATTGTTATTTCATTTTGGGGGAATTATTGGCCCACACAGACTTGATCTGAACGTTGAAGCAGAATGGTCAAGGCAAGGAAGAGCAGGGAAGTGGAGGACAACTGTGGGCCAATGAGCATTTCTGTTCCTTTAAATATTCTTCTTATCTCATATTTCGTGTGGTGCTAAAGCCTTTCCTGACTAATTTCTGCACTAGGCAGCAGGGCAGTGGGGCCTATGTAATAAATTGGGTTTGTGGATTTGGGGCGGTGGAAGGAACATACAGGTGAATCCCACTGAAATTAGTGAGTTACTAAAGTGTTGTGTGAATGCCAGGGGTTTTTGTTTGGCTTTTATGCAAAGTTGAAGGCTAGAATTTGGGCCTTTTGATGTCTCATAACTTCTGGTATATGCATATGTCTCCACTTGGAAAGATGTTTTTCTTCCCAAACATAGCTAGACTTCCTTCCATTCTTTCTTATACCTGTTTCCACTCTAGTGACATTGTGAAGGCCTATTTGGGCTGCTAGCCTATGGTAGTGTGCTCTGGGCATTGCCTCTCTAGGCAGATGCAGGTCTATGCAAACCACTGTTTGTGTCCTGTCCAGGCTGTCTCCAAACAGGTGAAATCAAGTAAAAAAATGACCATCAAAAGCGGCTCTGAAAAAAAAATGAAAACAAAAAGGCAGGAAAAGGCAGCCGAGAAAGGGATGCTTCAGGAGTGTGAAGTTTTGCCCTTTTGCCTTGCTGACAGAAATAGTGGAGATGGTTAGCAGCCAACAGTTTGTTGGCTATATGGTCTTTAGACAATGATTATCACCCTGAAAGAGCCTCCAAGAAGATGATTTTTTCTAAGTAGACTGCTTTTTGGAGGAAGACAAACCACCAACAACATTAACCTGTAGCTAAAGGACTAAATTCATACTAACGGACATGCTAACAGACATGATTCTGAGTTGCTCAAATACTGCAGATCTAAGATGGTGGGAAATATTTGTTTAGCAGTTCCAAAAGTGTATTTACCTTCCTAGGAAGTGGTTAATGAGCCTAATGGACTATTTGGATGTTTTATACTTCGGTATTTATCCAGGAGCACCTGTGAACACTTTGCATTTTATGGAAGGAGTAAAATAAAAATGATTCTATACTTGATTCTCATAACAAATATTGAATTCTGGTGTGTGAATTGGGGATAATATCGTAGATAATCTATATGTCAGAGAGTTTTCTTTAGAAATCCAGGTCAGGAAGTAATGAGCCCCAAAGAAAAAAAAATGATCCCTTAGGGATCAGGCCTCCCAGGTTCAAACCTGGTTCATGTGAGGCTAGAGTCCTTGTGGGGCCCTGGGACATAGGGTATTTCTTCAAGAAACTATGATTTCATTGATGTGTTTCTTCCACTCACTTAGATCACAGTCTCTCTTCCACAGTAGACTGGCTTTGTGAGTTATTGGGGCTGAAGAAATTAATTACCTGGGGCAACCTACTAGTCCTGAACCTCCCTGAATTTGGAGTGTATACCGTGCATACTCAAAATCCATATGAAAAGCCTTTTCAGTTTGGGAGAACCTACCAACACTTGCCTTTCACTGGCATAACTTTCCAGAACCCAGTCATCTCTGTTAGCAGGCTATTTTTTGGAGTAGTCATGAAAAAATGCTGAAATCATCATAATGCTGCCATATTTAAATACTGAGTTGGTCCCAGGTAGATATATGGCAACATTGGGAGGACTGAAGAACTGGTCTCACAAAGGTGGTGGCAGGACTTTTCTGAAGATCTCACAGTTTTCCTTCTGTTAAAGGGTCAGGCCCTGAATTTTTCCATCTTTCGTTTAGTCTGAAGACATACTCCATGAAATTATAATTATGGACCAAACTTTACCCAAGATCAAAATAGGATTAAAGAAACTAAGCCCATTGAAACCATGTAAAGTCAGCCTGCAATTCCCAAACAAAAACTTGACAAAATACAATGACATAATCCCTACAAGGGTGTCCTTACCTTTCCATAGCATATTCTGCTGCTCCTTGAAAGATGATAACCAACTGCTCTTTTATGCAGCTATCTAACTTGTGTATGAGAAGAAACAAGTATAGTCTTGTTTGAAAGGCCAGACTGAAATAGGAGGTGTGCTAGAAAAAAGAATGCTTTCAACACATTCTCACCACAGGCAAGGAGGGTATGACAATGATATCTATGTATGTTGCAGTTTAGAAAAAATTATAAAACTGAAGAGAAAAGACAGATTTATTTTCTCCTCTCTTGCTGTTTTTTCTTGATTGAGGAAGGGTAGTTTTGTGTTGGGATTTTTTTTTTCTGACTTAGAAAGGGGCTCCAAAGGTCATCTGCCTTTTCTCTTTGAAGGCAAGCTTGTAGTTGAGGTCAGAGAGGTTCAGGCTCTCTTGCTGTTTCTCTCTCTTTCTCTCTCACTCACTCTCCCCTTCTCTTTCCCTCCCTTCTTTCTTCTCTTTTTCTCTCCATTTTTCTCCCTCTCTCTTCCATCTTCTTCCTCTCGCTCTCATTGCTTCTCTTCCTCTTCCTCCTCCTCCTTCTTCTTGCTCTTCTCCTTCTTCTTCTTGTTCTTCTTCCTCTCTTTAAATATGTATATATGCATATACACATATATGTATATCTTTCTCTCCCTCTTTCCCCCTCTTTCTTATTCTCTATCCCCCTCTCTCCTTTCTCCCTCCTCTTCCTCTTTCTCATTGCTTCTCTATCTCTGTATCTTCTCTTCTTCCCTCTATCTATGTAACTCTTCCCCACCTCTCTCCCCTTTCTTCCTCTTTTTTTCTCCACCCTCCCCCACCCTGTATCTCCCACCAGCATGAGAATTTCAGCTTGTACCACAAAGACTGGTCCAATGGGAACATGGCAAAGTGTCTTGATTGCTCTGTTCTGTCTTTCTGGATGTATTTTCACTATAATGTGCACCCTCCGCTTCTGTCCCCAATATTTGTGTGTTCTGTTTATTTCTTTTCTGTTTACATGGCTTTTTGACTGACTATAGTATATTTAAGTTGATAAAATTAAGTTTCTAATACAAAATAGCTGTCTGAGCTAATTCCTATTTTGGTTAACAACAATTTTCATATTTGTGTTTGAGTTGAAATTTTCCCCAATTATGATCAATGTACATTTTAATTCTATTTGCTTAGAAAATTTATACTCCTCTTTTCAAAGAGGGACTTGAGACCCAGTGAGTTGTTGGGGATTATCTACCAAAGAACACTCTTGCCAAAGCTAAAAGATCCTGAATCAAGAGGCTTGTTGAATATGTAAAAAGCACGCATTTATGGGAGAAATACTTCGAACAGTTCTGATAGGACTGGGAGAGAACAGCTTTTGGCAGAGATTCAGAAAAAGAAAAGGAGTCTTGCTGATACCTGCATACCACTGTAAAGCATTGAATAGAATTTTTGTAGAGATCTTTATAATACAGAACTATTACGGTACAGCTGAGGTTCTGACAGTAAACAGTGACACGTCAATGAAGCACCGATGTTTTCTTTTACAATAATGGATATGAAACACGATTGCAGAGAAGTACAAGTATACCCTGACCAGAGTTAATTGGTTTATCATCATTAAGGAAAGCAGGGTCACGAAGGGCAATTAATTCCACAGAAATAACATGTATTCATTGCTTTCATGTAAGCAATATGGCTTTGTTAAAGCTGGGATTAGTGGTATGTAACATGAATTAGGGTTCAAGTGCTAACACCTAGGCAGCTGGGTAGTATAGCGCATATGGCTGGAGTTGGAGATAGGAAGACCTGAGTTCAAATCCTGCCTCAGTTACTTAGCTACGTGACGCTGGGCAAATAACCTCTCTCTGTCTCATTATCTACATCTATAAAATAATGATAATATCTCAGTATCTGCATCTGGAAAATAGATAGAGCACTTTGCACATTTTGAAGTGCTATATAAATGCTGGTTGTTATTATTTTGCTCTAAACCATTTATAACCTCCAGCTGGTCTGGGCATACCCAGTTCTAACATGGAGTCCACATATCCCTTACCATACCCTTACCATCCTGCCATGGAATGGCTGCCTGCATCTTTAAACCTAGTGAGACTGAGCCATTAGCTTTTTTCCAGCAGAGCTCTTTCCACTGTTTTTCAGCTATGCTTTCTTTGGAGACTCCTACCTGCTGTACCCAGCATGGACACCATGAACTGAACCCCATGACAGCTCCAGCCCCAGATAAATGGACCTAAGGTATTTGTTTTTGTTCCTTGCTAGTCATCTTTCTCAATTTTAAAAGTGTCAGAGGTAATCCACACCAATTGAGAGCTTGAACCATGGTGACCTTGTAGAATTGCAGGCAGAGTAATGCGTATGGTCAGACCATCATGAAAGCCCTGAGAAGCCAAGCTACCCAGGACTTGGGCCCGAGGTGGGGTTTGGACTTGGAACTGGGACTATATACTCTAGCTAAGGTTTAAGACTAATCCCCTTCTCCTTCCTGTCTCCAGGAGTGGAGGTGATACAAAAGTGAGCAGGGAGATTATGGGAAGAGCAAGTTTGTGTATTTCTGATTTCACCTTTTGAAGTAAATATTATTTTTTTTAGTTTATTTTTTTTTAATTTTAGTTTGTAGCATTCAGTTCCATAAGTTTTTGAGTTCCAAATTTTCTTCCCCTTCCTCTCCACGCCCCCCAAGATGGCATGCAATCTGATATAGATTCTACCTTCACATTAAACTTATTTTCACAATAGTCAAGTTGTAAAGAATTATAACCAATGGAATGAAGCATGAGAAAGAAGAAACAAAGACAAAAAGAGGAAAAAAAAAGAGAGAGAACAAATAGTTTGCCTCAATCTGCATTCAGAATCCATAGTTCTTTCTCTGGATGTGGACAGCTCTTTCCATCATGAGTCCTTTGGAGCTGTCTTAGAACCTTGCATTGCTGAGAGGAGCCAAGGCTATCAAAGTTAGTCATCACAGACACAGTGTGTCTGTAATCGTGTACAATGTTCTCCTGGTTCTGCTCCCCTCACTCAGCATCAGATCATGTAAGTCTTTCCCGGTTATTAGGAAGTCTGTCTGCTCCTCATTTCTTAGAGCACAATAGTATTCCATTATATTCATATACAACAACTTGTTTAGCCATTCCCCAATTGATGGGATTTCCAATTCTTTGCCACCACAAAGAAAGTTGCTATAAATATTTTTGTACATACAGGTCCTTTTCCCACTTGTATGATCTCTTTGGGATACAGCCCTAGAAGCAGTATTGCTGGGTATGCACATTTTATAGCCCTTTGGGCATAGTTTCAAAATTGCTCTCCAGAATGGCTGGATCAGTTCAAAACTCCACCAACAATGTAACACAGTTCCTATTTTCCTACACCTTTTCCAGTATTTATAATTTTCTAGTTTTGTCATGTTAGTCAATCTGACAGGAAAGACATGGTATCTAAGAGTTATTCTGATTTGCATTTCCCTAATCAATATTGATTTAGAGCATTTTTTCATATGACTATAGATATCTTTCATTTCTTCCTCTGAAAACTGCCTGTTCACATCCTTTGACCATTTCTCATTTGGGGAATGACTTATATTCCTATAAATTTGACTTACTTCCCTGTATATTTTAGAGATGAGGCCTTTATCAGAGATTAAATTCTTTCCCAATTTTCTGCTTCCCTCCTAATCTTGGTTGCATTGGCTTTGTTTGTACAAAAACTTTTCAATTTAACATAATCAAAATTATCCATTTTGCATTTCATAATGCTCGCTATCTCTTGTTTGGTCATAAATTCTTCCCTTTCCCATAAATCTGACAGGTAAGCTATTCTTTGCTCTCCCAAATTGCTTATAGTATTAGCCTTTTTATCTAAATCGTGATCCTGTTTGGATTTTATTTTAATATACAGTGTAAGATATTGATCTATGCCCAGTTTATGCCATACTGTTTTCCACTTTTCCCAGCAGTTTTTATGATATAGTGAGTTCTTATTCCAGAAGCTGAGGTCTTTGTGTTTATCAAAGAGTAGATTACTATAGTCATTGAGTACTGCGTCTTGTGTACCTAACCTATTCCACTGATCCACCACTCAATTTCTTTTTTTT
>JAQQSZ010018872.1:0-10484 GCA_028646595.1 Phalanger gymnotis | reverse complement strand
TCTTCAGCAGGCTCTGCACTCCTGCTCTGATCAGCCACTTAATTCCTCCCACCAGGTGGGCCTGGGGCCAGAAGCAACTGCAGCTGAATTTCTAAAGCTGCCCCGCCTCCGTTGCCTCAGGGGTGGAAGCCAAACCGCAAACTCAGTCCTGTCCTGCAGCTTTTCCCACTAACCTTCTGTGTAGTCTTTGCTGTTTGTGGGTTGTGTGGTCTGGTACATGCCACAGCTCAGTAATTCAGCATGCTAGGGCACTCTCGGCTCCACTCCTGGTCTCGCCGCGCTGGGCTCTGCTTGGCTCATCTCTGCTCCCCTCAGCTGGGGGCTGGGAGTTCCCTTTGAGACAGACCTTACCCCGAGACCATCCAGGATGTCCTGGGCTGGAGCCCTGCTTCCCTCTGACACTTTGTGGGTTCTGCAATTCTAGAATTGGTTCAGAGCCATTTTTTTATAGGTTTTTGGAGGGACTTGGTGGGGAGCTCATGGCAGTTACTGCTTTCCAGTCGCCATCTTTGAAGAAAATACTTCTTAAAAATTAGAATGGAGGAAATGGAAGCTAATGACCTTGTGAGAAATTGAGAGTGATAAAACAAAACTAAAAGAATGAAAAAAATAGAAGACAATGTGAAATGTCCCATTGGAAAAACAACTGACCTAGAAAATATATCCAATAGAAATAATTTTAAAATTATTGGGCTCCCTGAAAGTCATCATAAATAAAAAAGCCTAGATATCATCTTTCAAGGAATTATCAAGAAAAACTGCCCTGATATTCTAGAACCAGAAGGTAAAATAAGAATTGAGAGAACCCACCAATCACCTCCTGAAAGAGATCCTGAAATAAAAACTGCCAGGAATATTATAGCAAAATTCTAGATTTCCCAGGTCAAGAGGAAAATATCACAAGCAACCAGAAAGAATCAATTTAAGTATTGTGGAGTCATAGCCAGGATAACACAAAATTTAACAGCTTCTACCTTAAAGGATCTGAGAGTTGGAATATGATATTCCACAGGGCAAAAGAGCTAGAACTACAACCAAGAATCCCCTAACCAGTAAAATTGAGTATTATTCTTTCGGTGAAAAAATGGACATTCAATGAGGTGGAAGACTCTCAGGCATTCTTGATGAAAAGACCAGAGCTGAATAGAAAATTTGACTTTCAAATATAAGACTCAAGAGAAACATAAAAGGGTAAAAAGGAATGGCAAATCGTAGTAATTTTAGACTGTTTACATTCCTGCAGTGGAATATGATATTTGTAAGTTGTAAGACATTTCTCCTCTTTAGGGTAGTTAGATGGAGCATATGTATAGACAGAGGGCATAGGTGTGAGTTGAATATGAAGAGATGGTATCTAAAAAATGAAATTAAGCAGTGAGGGAGAGGAATGTACAGGGACATACAGAAAGTGAGAGGTAGAATGAGTAAACTATCACACATTAAAAAGGCAAGAAAAAGCTTTTGCAGTGGAGGGGAAGAGGAGGGTGGTAAGGGGGAGTGAGTGAACCTTATCCTCATCAGAATTGTCTCAAAGAGGCAATTGGGTATAGAAATTATCTTACTTACCATACAAGAAAGTAGGAGGGAAAAGAGATAAGGAACAAGGGGATAGTGATAGAAGGAGGGCAGATTGGGAGAGGAAAGTCAGAAGCAAAACACTTCTGAGGAGGGACAGGGTGAAAGGAAAGAGAATACAATAAATGCAGGAGGAGAAATAGGATGGAAGGAAATACAGTTAGCAACAGTAACTGTGAAAAAATTTTTGAAATGAGTTTCTCTGATAAAGGCCTCATTTCTCAAATGTATAGAGAACTGAGTCAAATTTATAAAAATAAGATCCATTCCCCAATTGATAAATTCTCAACAGATATGATCAGTTTTTAGATGAGACAATCAAAGCTACCTATAACCGTATGAAAAAAAATGCTCTAACTCATTATTGATTGGAAAAATGTGAAGTTAAACAATTCTGAGGTACTACCTCATATCCATTAGATTGTCTAATAGGACAGAAAAAGCAAATGACAAATGTTGGAGGGAACATGGAAAAAAATGAGACTTTAATACATTGTTGGTGGAGTTGCGAACTGATTCGACCATTCTGTAGAGTGATTTGAAACTATGCCCAAAGGGCATACCTACCCTTTGACCTAGCAATACCATTATTAGGTGGTATTTATTGCAAAAGAGATAAAAAAGGAAAAAAAAAGACCTATATGTACAAAAATATAGCAGCTGTTTTCGGGGGTTACAGAATTAGAAGCTGAAGGGATGCCCATCACTTGGGGAATGGCTGAACAAGTTGTGGTATGTGATTGATGGAATATTATTACACTATAAGAAATGATGAGCAGGATGCTCTCAGAAAAACCTGGGAAGACTTGCATGAGCTGATGCAAAGTGAAATATACTGTGCACAAAGTAGAAGCAAAACTGTAAGATGATTAGTCATGAATGACTTAGCTTTACTCAGCAATCCAACAATCCTAAACAACTCTGAAGGACTTATGATGAAAAATGCTATCCATCCCCAGAGAAAGAACTGATGATGTATGAATACAGGTGGAAGCATACTTTTTAAACTTTATTTTCTTGGGTTTTTTTTCTTGTCTATATTTTCTTTCCCAACATGACTATTATGATTCTGTTTTGTATGATGAAACATGTATAATCTATATGGAATTGCTTTCTTTCTCAATGGGGGGAAGAGGAGGGAGGAAAGGACATACATAATTTGGAACTCAAAATTTTGAAAACGAATGTTAAAAATTGTTTTTTACATGTAACTGGGGGAAAATAAAATACTAAATAACAAGAAGATATTAAAATTGGGGGGGAATAGATAATTTGGAAACAAAAAATTGTATGGACATGAAAAATAAAACTAAAAACTTATTCTTTGTAAAGACCAATAAAATTGATCAACACTGAGGTAATCTGATTAAAAAGAAGAAAATAAAAAGGCAAATCAATAAAATATCAAATGAGTGAAATAAAAATAAAAGCAAAACCAAAAGAAATAAAAACACTCAGAATATAGCATGCAAGTTATGTGCTGACAAAACTATAACCACAAGAGAAAAAGAGGAATACCTTCAAAAATATAAAATATCCAGAGTACCGAAGACTACCAAAGCAATCTTAAATAACCTGATCTTAGAAAATAAAATAAAATATCTATAAAGTATCTATCAAAAGAAAAAAAAAGTCTTGGAACTGAAAGATATACAAGAGAATTCTATCAAACTTTAAATGAATGATTAGTGCCCATACTTCATAAATTATTCTCAAAAAATCAAGAAATATTGTGACCAGATTTCTTTCATGGTCAAATATAGTCTTAATACTTAAACCAGAGAAAGATAAACACAGAAAGAAAACTATAGGCCAGTACCGTTAATGAATATTGATTCAAAAATTTTAAGCAAAACCCTCTGAAACACACTATAGTAATTTATCCAAGAAGTCATCCAGTATGATCAAGTGTGATTAATATTCAGGACTAAATGATGGTTTAATATTAATAACATAATTAATTATACTAAAAACCAAAATAACTGATTCCACATGATCATCTCAAAGGATGCAGAAAAAGCATTTGACAAAGTATGACATTCTTTTGTGCTGAAAATGCTACAAAGTGTAGGCATAGAGAAATCTTTTTAATGTCATGAAATGTATCTACCTTAATCCAAAAGTGAGTATCATATATAATGGGGATAAACAAGAACCTTTTACATTAAATATAAGAGTGAAGTAAGGATGAACAATTTCCTCACTATTATTTGATATAATTCTGTGGGTGTTAGTATTAGCAATAAGATGACAGAAAGGAGTTAAAGGAATAATTACAGGTAAAAAGGACACACAACCCTCCCTGTTTGCTGAGAATAAGATTTGTTTACTTGGAAAACCCCAGGGAATCAGCACAAATACCAATTGAAGCAACTAATAGATTCAGTAAAGTTATGGGCTACAAAATAAATTCCCCCAAATCAACTGCATTTCTATTTAATAATAATGAAGTACAAGAAGCAACAATGGAAAGGCAAATGCCATTCCAGATAATTGCAGAATGCACAAAATATTTAGGGATCAACCTTACAAAGCACAGAAAAGACTTGCACAGATTAAATTACAAAGTTCTTCTAAAAAAATTAAAGAACAACCTAAATAGATGGATAAAAATTCAGTGTTCATGACTAAACAATGCCAATAAAATAAAAAATATTATCAAAAATTAGTTTTTGCTTTTAATGCTAGGAAAATCAAATTACCAAGAAGATATTTTACAGAGCTTGATACAATAATAGCAAAATTAATTTGGAAAAATAAAAAAATGAAATACCAAAGGAAATTTTGAAAAGAAGGAAGGATAAAGAGGGAATAGAATTTCTAGACCTCAACTATATTATAAAGCAGTAGTCATCGAAACCATGTAGTATAGCTTTAAAAATGGAGAGATAGATCATTGGAACAGACTAGACAAGGGAGATTCAGAAGCAGTAGAACTCAATAATAGTGTTTGATGAAGGGGAAAACAGAAGTTACCTAGGGGAAAAAAACTCCCTGTTTGATAAAAAAAAATGCTAGGAAATTAGGAAAGTAGTTTGACAGAAATCAGGCTTAGACGAAGACCTCACCTCACACACCACAATAGATTCTAAATGGATATGTGACCTTAATATTAAAGATCACAGCATTAAAAAATTAGAAGAGAAACAGATCATGTACCCCTCACAACTATGGGTTAGAAATGTCTTGGTAACTAAACTTGATAGAGGCAATTAGAGAAGATAAAACTGATAACTTTGATTACTTGGAACTAAAAAGTTTATGCACAGACATTAATGCATCTAGGATAATAAGGGACATGGTTGAATAGGAAAAAATCTGTATCAAATTTCTCTGACAAAGGTTTGGTATATACATAATCAATTTGTGTCTTTATATCTATATCTATATCTTTATCTTTATCTATATCTATCTAAATCTATCTATCTATCTATCTATCTATCTATCTATCTATCTATCTATCTATCTATCTAATCTATCTGCCATTCCCCAGTAAGATAAATGATCAAAGTATATGAGTTCTCAAAAGAACTGCAAAGCAACCATCACAAGAAAAAATGCTCTAAATCACTAATAGTAAGAGAAATGCAAACTAAAACAACTCTGTGGCATGATGCTGTACTCTGTAAATTAGCAAAAATGAAACAAAAATGGCAATGGTCAAAATTGGAGAGGTTGTGAGAAGGCAGGAACACTGATTCTTGGAGTTGTGAATTGGTACAACCACTTAAAGCAATTTAGATAACCAAATAAAATGACAAAAATGTCCATATTTTTAAAATCAGAAACTTCATTATTGGGCTCATACCAGAAGGAAGCCATTGATAAGGAAACTGTCCACACGTACCCTAAAATATGTATTAGCAGCACTTCTTGTGATTGTTAAGAATTAGAAACAAAGAAGATGCTAATCATTTAAAGAATGGCTAAACAAATTGCAGTAAATAAATATAATAAATTGCTTCTGTGCTGTAAGAAATGATTCTATGATGAATACAGAGAAGCTTGGAAAGATCTATATGAATCAATAGGGAGTAAAGTAGGCAGGGACAAGAAAACAATACACACAGTAACTAGAACAATGTAAATGGAAAGAACTATGACACAACAAAATATCAAAATTAAATGTAAAAAAAATTATAAAGATCAAATGGTAATTGAATGAAGAGATATGGCACAATACCCCCAACCTACCTCTTCATAGAGGTCCACAGGTATTACACATTGCACAAGTTTTTGGACTTTTCAATGTGTCAATCAGTTGCACTGACATATTTTTCCTCTCTAAAAAACTACTATTTGTCACATAGGATGGGAAGGGAAAAGGAGGGGATACACAATGATGTAAAAAGCAGAAAAAAATCTATGAAAACTTATAAAAATAAATCAACCCATCGCTTTTAAAAATTCTCTGTTGAGTAGGCCTTCACTCAAATGATCATCAGGAAAAGGTTGTGTATGAATTGAAGCATCTAGGGTAGGTGGCGCTGAGTAACTCATTAAGCTAGCTACTAATATGTGTAGGGCTTATGTTCTGCATGAGTGGGGAAATCACAGCCCCTTAAAGTATGGAGGCATGTGAATCAATTCACACATCCAATTCAGTTTACTTCTAATCACGTTAATGAAAACTGCAATGCAATTTGGCATTTCTGCTGCAATGTATTCTGGGATAGCCTCTTCTAATAACACCACTCCCTGAGTTTTTAGATTCTCAAATTCTGAGACTCTAGTGATATTAATTGCAGAATCAACATTGCAGAACAAAGAAAATATGTTTCCGTGCAGCCATGCATAATGGGAGGACAATCAGTGTGATCATTATATTCATAAGAATTTGATTTATGTTACCTAGCCTTCTAAAATTGTGTTTGTAATTGGAAAAATCCTTTAGCCCAGTGTCCAAACACATGATAACAAGTAGATGTTTATCTAGCTAATAAAACATTGATCAGGCTTATCTTAGCTCAGCATAACACATGTGAATTGTGTTTAATTCTGCCTAAAATTTGCATTTATTTGAAGATTTAAGGACTAAGAATTAGAAAGAAAAGACCATTACAGGAATCTACAGGAGTCCTTACTGTTGCAACTTAAAAGTTATTCAGGTAATTTCTTTTTCCTTAATGCCTATGTAACTCTAAACTCTAATGAAAGGAGAAGCCAGCTGGCAAAATAAATAGATATTGATGTACATAGTCCATTCAGCACTAAGTAGGTTATTAAGTGAAAGCAAAGTGCAGATATAATATGCAGAGTAAGTCATGGTGCTGGTTCTAGAAATTAATTCATGTTTTTCATTAATGTTTTGAACAATCTTACTTCCACCTAGAACAAGCCAGAGGATTGAAGGCAAAGGCAATATTACTATGAAATTGAGTTGCTTGCTGTTTGTCCTTCATTCTTAAAGAGGACCATGACAGCAGGGAGGTTGTGCCATGGCATGCAAATGAATTGGATTTAAGTGAGGGAGGGCTGTGCAAAGTCACCAGCCTTACTTTCTCCTCTGAAGCTGTCTGGCTTGAAAAGGCCAAGGTCTCCCACTGCATCCTGTGCTATCTCCAGCTGTCCTGATCCAAGAAATTGAGTAGGATAAATGTAATGGAAGAAATATGGCGGTAAAATCAGAGTTAGGTGGTACAGAGGATAGAGCACTGGTCTTAGTGTTGGAAAGATTTGAATTCACATGTGACCTCACCTAGGTCTGCAACCTTGGGCAAGTTGCTTAACCTTTGTCTACCTCAGTTTACTTACCTGTAAAATGGAGATAATAGCATCTATCTCATAGTGTTGCTTTGATGCTCAGATGAGATACCGTTTGTAAGGCATATTGTAAACCTTAAAGCACTGTGTAATGATAGCTATTAATATAATATGGAGAGACAAGAGGCACTTAGATCTCAGGAAATACATTTTTCTTTTTAAAATTTATTAATGCTTTGTGGTTTGGATTTTTCACTATGTATGAAGTGGTGGTGGGGGAGTGTCAGAACATGCAAATAAGAAATTTGTCCCTGCGATCTCTCTCTAGAGCTTCTCTTACTATATTCTCATTGATGTCCAGGACAATCCCTTTTTAGTCTCTTTTCTTCTGACTCATTTTTAAATTGGGCAAAAAATTCAGTTACTCTTTTGTATATAAAGAGCTAAAAGAGCCCTTCCTGTGTGCTTCTCCTTCCCAAACACAATCCTTGCCTCCTCAAGTTCTGCCTGCATGGTTATAGATCACCAGGATCTTTTGGAGTTCTTCCTCCTTTTAGCACCTCTTTAAAAGCTTTATAAGCAAAGGAAGAATGTACTTTAGAGGTCAGAGTGCTGGAGTTGGAGTCAGGAAGTCCTGAGTCAAATACTACCTCTTATACTTATTAGTTGTATAACCCTGGGTAAATCTGTCAATCTCTCTCAGCCTCAGTTTCCCTATCTAAAAAAAGGGAGATAATAATAGAACCTACTTCACAGGGTTGTTACGAGTATCAAGCTAGATAACATACATGTAAAGCACTTTGCAAACATGAAACCACTATACAAATTTTGGCTAATAATATTGATGATGATGATAATAATAATAACTAAGATTTATATTTTATCACCTTTCTGTATTTAGCTGGTGGCATTAAAATTATAAGTGAAAATGGACAAATTAGAAACCTTCCAGTAAATCCTTCTAAGGCTGCCCATTCTACTTTCATACAGTCCTAATTCTTACGAAGGTTTTCCTTTCATCGAGTTGTGAAATCTGCCTGTATAATTTCTACTTATTTCTCTTCTTACACTTCTTTTCTCTGGGAGGCTTGAGAATGTTCCCCTGTGTGGGAATCCTAGATACTATTCTGATACTTCTGGGCCTCTATTTGATAGTGGGGATGTCAGATTATCTGTGGGGTAAGTCTTCAAGTGGAGGTCAGGACATTCTCATCAGGTATGGATGAGACTAGATGATCTCTGAGGACTTTCAAATTTTATATTTCCTTTGGCTTAATAAGAGATCAGTGGGATGTGAAGAGGAGCCTTAGCAGGAAGACTCCTTGTTGCCTGGCTTAAAAGGCATGAAAGAGGTATTAGAAGCAGAACCTGTTCTCATCTCTATGCAAATTATTCCCAGATCTAACTCCTCCACAGACCCCTGAATTCCAGTCCAGCATCACTAACTGGCTATTGGATTTTTTAAATGAGATATCCCGTAGATCATCTCAATCTCAACATATACAAAATAGAAATCATTATGTTTTCCCCAAACACTCCTCTTTTCCTAATTTCTCTATTTCTGATAAAGAAGCCACCATTTTTCTAATCATCCAGATAAACAACTTCAGATTCATCCTTGACTGTTTTCTTTCCCTCTTCCCATTGAATAGCATATCTTGTCGATTTTAATTCTACAATATCTCTCTCATCTGTCACTTTTGTTCCACTCGCAAAACTACTATCCTCATTCAGGCCCCTATTACCTCTCACCTAGATCACTGAGATAATCTCATAATTGACTTCCCTATCCTGTCTCTCTTTTTTCCCCTCCAATTCATCCCCCATACTGATGTCAAAGTGATATGCCTAAATATGTCATTCTTCTACTCAGTAAGCTCCAGTGGTTCCTTGTTGTTTTTAGGATCAAAGCAAACTCTCTTTTTATCTTTTAATGCTCTTCACAATCTGGCTCCAGATTAGCTTTGCAAATTTGTTACACATTACTCCCCTTCATGTACTTCATTAATAAAGCTTGTTAATGGATCAACTGATTGATAGTTGTTTCTTAACCATGGGGCAACCCTCTATCCCCCGGGGTACAGCTGGAGGCTTAGTCAATCCTGAAACTTAAGGATGTCTCTCTTTAAGGAAAGGGAAGTCCGTATCCTCTAAAAAAATTTTTCCTTTCTCTCTTTCATAAGTTTGATGTTTGTGTTGGGAAGCATCTTCCATTACATTAACTGATTCGTGGGGAAGGAGTGTTTGGGGTGACAGTAGGCTTCCATAGTTATTAGTCATGAAAATCCAAACACAGATTTCTGGTTCAAGGCATGTTTTCAAAACAGCACACTTCCCTTGACAAGAATTCCAAGAGAAGTTCTTCTATTTTGCTGAAGTGCCTGATAATTAGCAGATAATGCAGTGAGATTGTACCCCCTGGGATATCATCTTTTCTAAGATGCCTCCAACTCCAGAACACATGCAGTCCACACTACTCTGGAACCAGTCATCTGGAAGATTTGCCCTCCTTAGCTTTTAGCCTGATGTGGGACAGCCTGTGGGTGGTGGCCACACTATAGGCAGCTCAGCACTGCCATCTGGAAGAACCAAGAAATTCCAACAGAGTCAAAAATGCCAAGAGAAATTTTCTGAGATAACTTGTTTTCTCATGCTTGAGTATTTATTGAGACTTCACAACGTGCTAGGAAATCTGAGAGAAATAGCAAATTTGCCTTTCCAGTCTTTTCTTCATTCTGGAAGTCTTAGTCTCTTTTTAAAATGATGTGCATAGTATTTTCTAAAGAAAAACTAACAGCCTCTGTTTCTTCTTTTTTCTATCATTGAACAGATCAGCCTTAGATAACTTTGAATCATAAAGTGTATTTGCATTCTTGTCTGCTGAAGAACAGATGAATGATAACATTTGGATTGCTGTTTTTCATTTAAACTCTTGTGCCATTGGTTAATTCAATGGGACAGCAGGCATTGCTGTTGGGTTGAAAGTGAGATAAAAAACCAAACATTAGGCTCAACTTTCACTGCAAAACTCAAATTGCGGTTTCTATTTAATTTAAAAATGAAAGGGGGGGGCAGAGCCAAGATGGCGGCCGGGAAGCAGTGACTGGCGTGAGCTCCCCACCAAGTTCCTCCAAAAACCTATAAAACAATGGCTCTGAACCAATTTTAGAGCTTCAGAACCCACAAAGTGGCAGAGGGAAGCAGGG
>JAQQSZ010018871.1:0-10484 GCA_028646595.1 Phalanger gymnotis | reverse complement strand
TGAGGGGATGCGCTGTTGATTTCAGAGCAATTTCTATACAGCCAGTTCTGCCACACCAGCACTCCTCCTTCCTCAAGAACCACCATCCAGGACCTGATGAAAATCTTAAGTAGGCTCTGCACTGCTGCTCTGATCAGCCACTTAATTCCTCCCACCAGGTGGGCCTGGGGCTGGAAGTAACTGCAACTGTAGTTCTGTAGCTGCACCTCCCCCCTCCCCCCGCTGCCCCCGGGGCAGTGGCCCAACTGCAAACTCTTTTCACTCTGTCCCTTGCAGCTTTTCCCACTAACCTTCTCTGTTGTCTTTGGTGTTTGTGGGTTAAGAAGTCTAGTAACTGCCACAGCTCACTGATTCAGGGCGCTAGGGCTTGTTCCGCCTGGCTCCTGGTCTGGTTGGTCCTGCTGCTGGCGCTGGGCTCCACTCCCCTCCACTCCGTGCGCGATAGACCTCATCCAGTGACCATCCAGGCTGTCTTGGGCTGGATCCCTGCTTCCCTCTGCTATTTTGTGGGTTCTGTAGTTCTAGAATTTATTCAGAGCCATTTTTTATAGGTTTTTGGGGGGACCTGGCAGGGAGCTCATGCAAGTCCCTGCTTTCCAGTGGCCATCTTGGCTCCGCCCCCAGCAATGGTAGTATTAATGTGATTCGGGGGGAGAGTAGAGGGGAGCATGTGTTGTGGGGAAGAAAGCCAAGCTACAGTGGGCTATGTACCTTTGCCTTCAGCGATAAGCAGAATAGCTCATACCCTGGGCAGGATGGCAACTACTGAAATCAAGCCGCAATACACATAAAGTGTGTGAAAGGTCGAGTTTATTCCTGTGCCAGAGTTTTGTTATATCAGTGTAGCTACTCTTTGAGGACTCTTAGAGATTATCTAATCTCATTTTAACAAAGGAGGAAACTGAGACCCATAGACAATAAATGATTAGGTGCTAAGAGCCAGGATTTTAATTCAGGTCTCCTGACTTCCACCTCTGTGCCACATTGCCTTTGTTTTGAGAATGTGTAACTTGAGAGAATCACATTGCTATGATGTTTTGAATAACAAATTATTTATTAATGTCTTTAATAGGGAAAGGGCAATAGAGTGGAATAGGATACCCGATTTGGAATTTGGAAGATGGTTTAAATCCTTATGCTGATGCTTTTCTAGCCCTGTAACCACGGGAAAGTCTCCCATCTCTCAGAGCCCCAGTTCAGTCTTCTGCCCAGCGTGAAATCTTTAAGTGGAGGGGGGCTCCCAAACTAAGTAACAATGAAATCATGGGTGCTTAATGGACGGACATTTTTTTCTGTTAAAGCCAAGTACTCTAAAGGCACAGACTCACTTAATTTTTTTTACTTTGAATTTCACTTTAATAATTTGCATGTCTGTGATTGTGTATTGCAGCTCAAAACAGAATTTGACAAATTGTTTGAAGATTTAAAAGAAGATGATAAAACTCGTGAAATGGAACCAGCTGAGGTATCAAGTTTGTAGTACTTAACATTGAAAACTACTTGGTCTTTTTTAAGAGTGCTGTTAAGTTCTATGTCATTTTGGACATTTCCAACTTCCTTTTCTGCCCGATCACTGTATTATTCACTTTTCAACTACTTTCCGTGGAAAAATAAAGAAAAGGCAGATGCTGTGTCTTACGGGATTTGTTTTACTTGTAGGCTATTGAAACACCATTACTTCCACACCAGAAACAAGCATTGGCTTGGATGGTTTCACGTGAAAACAGCAAAGAACTACCTCCATTTTGGGAACAAAGAAATAACTCCTACTATAACACAATTACCAATTTTTCTGAAAAAGAGCCACCAGAGAATGTTCTTGGAGGAATATTAGCTGATGATATGGGTTTGGTAATTTTTTTTTTCTCTTTAGAAAGTGTAATAACATTTGGGGGCAAGTGAGAAGGTTTGGGGTGGACAATAAAAGTGTAGTGTTAATATAGGTTTAAAAAAAGACTCATTAAATAGAGATAGGTATATTGATCTAGATTTGAGGAATACATTTTTGACTTTATAGAAAAAAATCTTATGGTTTCTACCATGTAACATATGTATTTTCCTTGATGCTTCAAACTAAACAACAGGTTCTCTTAAAAGTAGAGAGAATGGATGAAACATTTGAAAGAAAAGTCATTTTCATTTTATAAATAGTCCTATGTTCATACCTTACCTCCAGCATTGTGGTAGGTGATTTGTGTGTTGAATACTTAGATCTGTATTTACCCATGCTGTTTTTTTTCTCCTTGTTTATGTTTCTATATCTATAAAACAGTTGGGGGAAGTATAAAAAAATCACTAGACTCGTATACTTCTGCTTTGATTTACTTTTTAAAGTTCAACAAATTGTGTACTGTGTATTTTTATCGCAAATTATGTCACTTACATTTTAATTTTTAATCATTCACATTGGGGAAACTATCTTTTTCAACAACACTAAACAAAACTTAGAAAAACAAGTAACTTTTAATTAGACTTTTTTTCAAAGGTAACTGAAATGTGCAAGTTGAATGTTAAAAATAAATTTTTTGTTTCTTAAACTAGTAATGTTTCAATACACTGTTGGCACATAAGAGTTAAAGAGTACATTTGCTTGATACCATGTAATAGAGCCAGTTTTCCCTATGTCTTTTATAGGTGACTGGCAGCAGATGAGTCTTTTTTCTCATGCCAGTCACATTTTACAGAACATTAGACTGTTGGATCACAAATATATTTAGAGTTTGTAGATGGAACCGTGAAATGCATAAATTGTATTTCATAGGCACCATTGGTCCAATGTTCTTGTCCCTTTGCTAACGTGGCACATGAGTCATCCCAAAAAGTATTTGTGAGACGTCTTCTAGTAATGACTCTGAGAATCTGGCTAAATATGTGACTTTATGAAGACTTTTTTTTTTCCCTTTAGGGCAAAACTCTTGCAGCCATTGCAGTGATCCTAACCAACTTCTATGATGGCAAGCCTCTTCCTGTTGAAAAAACTAATCAGTTGAAGGAGGTGGAGTATTTGAAAATGTTTTGCTCTTTGAGATGTTTATGAAAAGCAGTCTGTACAACTCTCTAGCTTGGCTGTTGGGAAGCAGTTACTCTTTCAACTCCTTACACTAAAAATCCAGCTTTGTAGGAGAAAAAAAATTCCTTTGTCCGTTTTTCAGAGGAATTCTTATCCCTCAGTTCATGACAGAACCCTAGTTCTCTGTTACCAGCTATGTTGAGAACATGACTTGTAACCATAAAAAACAGTCCATTTACTATAAGTTTGGAGGTTAAAAAACAACTAAGCCTGTTAATTCGTTACCTTAATTTAGGAACCAATAGTATTACAGTTTACAGTAGTATTTCCTGTTTGAAGCTTCAGCCTAAGGGCTATTGATAGAGGTTTCAAAGGGGCAAATTTAGGTTTGATGTGAGGGAAAACTTCCTCGCTGTAAAGAGTGTTCCAGATGTGGAATGGGATGCCTTGGGAGGTAGAGTAGGGTTCTATTGACTAGGGACCTTCAAGGAAAGGCAGGATTGCATATATTGTAGAAGGGATTGTTTTTCTTATATGGCTTGAACTAAACATCCTCTGAAGTCCCTTCAGTCTCTGGAAAGTTATGATCATTAAAGAAAGTCTTTTTATTTAGGAACATATTATTGATAAATCTGCAAAACATGGAGAAAATGATGACAATGAACAAGTGAAGGAACTGTGTAAAGGTAAAATTTTAATCCAAAAGTGCATAGTTTAAATATTACCAATCTAATGGCTTAATTCTAGTGTCCATTGATACATAATTCTTTAAAATGAGGGTTAAGATCTGTATTAAGGATAGTCTGGTGTTTGTTTCTAATATATATATTTTCATGTTTTTAATCACTGCTTCATATGATATGTGTCTTTTACTTTCAAATAGAAGAATTTACTGTTGGTGAAGAGCCCAGTGTTTCAAATGTCAAGGAGGAAAGTGAAGATTGCAAGTCAGAATTTACAAGTTCTCGTCCCAAAAGGTAAAATTAAGTGCAGGGCTTTGAAAGAATGTAATCTTTTCTCTTGGAAATGACTTAATATTTTCCTTAAATTTGCTGACATGGTATCTCCAGTTATTTTCTTAAATTACCTTGCTATTAACGGAGAGACCTAGGAGGGTACAATTCTACCCTGCTAGAATGCTCACATAAATGAGATCACAGATCTAGCCGAATAGTGACCTAAATTATTGTGGTTTTCCAGAGTAGGAATAAAGGTGCCCTTGGCCAAGCTCTCTGCGTTTTCACTTGCTAAGTGATAGGAAAAATGACATGTTGAATATTACAAAGTATAACTAGATGCTAACATTGAAAGGCATGTTTTGAACTTGGCTTTGTAAAAGTATTTCCCATTAGTTATCAATTTTTTTTTTAAAGTGCAAGGGTACGAGAAACCTGCTTCCCTCATGGCAAATGTAACTTTCAGTAACAAAATTTATGAGTTATTTGCCACTCAATTGTCTAGTCCCCTTTCCATGTGTCTGATGTTTTTTTAAAACTTATTTATTTTTTAGAAGAAAAGCCACTGTTAAGTATACTGAAAGTAGTGACTCAGAAGAGGTGGAGTTAAATGAATTGCCACATAAAATAAAAGGTAATCCGAAATATCAATAGATTTACTATTTTGTCACATATGCTAATTGATTGTGACAATTTTTTATGTATTTTTACAGCCAGACCAAGACAGGAACAGCCTGTGATTAAAGGCAGAATTAAAAGTATGTATCCTGTACATATTTTTCTGTTTACCTTGTAGCTAAAAAAATAATACAGTAAATTTTACTAATTTATTTATCACTGACTTGTAATCTATGATAATTGCACATGGACTTATTAGCTCAAATTTACTTCTCTATTGCTGTTGAAAGAGATTTATTAAACAAATTAATGACTTACAAATTGTAGTAGTTATGATAATTCTTAGGTTTTGCTAAAGTTGATTAAGAAGCCAGCATGGCAACTTTCAAATATTTTTAAAAAGAAAGAAGGCAGCCTCATCGAGTGTATAGAGAGTGATCCCAGAAGACCGTGGGCAAGTCATTTAAGACTCTTAGGCAACTCTCAGATGGGTTCTTAGGATGAAGTCCACAGATCCTGGGCGGGGGGAGGGGGTGTTTGTGAATGGGTGGGGGAAATGGCATCTTTTTTTCAGTATGATTGCTTTCTGTTGCAATCCTATATATTTTATGCATTTAGAAACATTCTGAGAAGGAATCGTAGGCTTCACCAGACCGCCAAAGGAGTTCATGACAAAAAAGATTAAGACAATAACTTGCAGACTAGGAGCCAATCTGAATTGTTTGAGAGATCTCCTCTTTGGTCATTCCTTCTCCTGTACAATGAAGTCACAGGTTCAGTCCTAGGGGAATCTAATCAACTTCCTCGCTTTACATAAAAGGAAATTAGAGCTGGGGAAAGTGACTTGCTCAGAGCCATTAAGTAAATCTAGAACTAGAATTCAGGTCTCCTTGTTCAGCCAGCCTGTTTGTCTGTTTACCATCCACCCTGTTCAGTCATTTCAGTCACATCCAACCCTTTGTAACCCTTTCGGGGGGTGTTCTGGCAAAGATACTAGAGTGGTTTAAATATCAAAGTTTTTGCTTTTCCTCAGTTAAAATATTGCCACCACCATTCCAAGTTAGTGAATCTTTACTGTGTAAAGAAATGAAATTACTGTTACCAGACTGCTAATGACTGATCCAAAAATTGAGTAGGCCTATCTGAGGATGATCTACATAATGCATACGAGAGCAGAATTCTCTATTCCTGGTTCTGAGGTGTGCATGACAGCGTCGTAGATTACTTATTATTATTAACACAGTCTAGCAGAGTGTAGTAATGGCTTCATGTTACATGTGTTCCCTGCTGCAAAAGTTTACTATGACTTAATGCAACTATCTCCTTTTATTTTTTCAGGATCTTCAAAGGCCAATGAAGATGCAGACTTTGCATGTGCACTTGAGTCATCTGCCCCTCTGGTAAAAAAGAAAGCCATGAAAAAAGGTCAGCAGTGGTCCTGATATTTCAATTTCTGTTTTTAGTTCAGCCAAGAAATAATGTAACTTGAAGAATTTTTTTTCATATATTATAATTACAAATTCTTTATCTATATATATTTGTGGCAGAAAATTTAGTATTCTGTGTATGCTCTGTAATTGAGTCGAGAGAAATGGATTTGCCTTTTTCAATGTTAAGCCAGAATGAAGGCTGTAAATAATCGAACACATTTTGAATATAATTTTGTTCATTTCAGTGAAAGAATGAATGAAATTTTGGGGTATAATTTTTAGTTTGAAATCATCCTTTGGTGAAATTACAAAATCATAAGTGAATACAGTCTCAATTTAATTGGTTCCCTTACTTTGACTTAAAATCTATATGTGTTAACCTTGGGAAAATAATTTATAGACTTCTGTTTCCTAATTTATGAAATCAGAAAGTTGGTCTAGATGGCCTCTCATGTTTCCAGCCCTTCACTTTGTCCTCCTAGGTTCCTGTACTTACATTGCTACCTCTTCTGGCATCTTTGTATGTTAGCCAGGTTAAGCTAACAGTGAGTTGTGAGAATATTATCTTTCAGATGAATTTTAAAATTCTAGGTTGAGAATAAGACAAATGGTGTATGAATTTGCTGGTTATAACAACCAGATGCTGGGATCAGTGTCTTTGTTAAGCAAGGGCATAAACATTTTGTTTAACTTTATGTGCAACTACACTGTAACAGACTGACTATGTTAACTTGGTGAAGAAGTCTGGAAAAAATAAAAATACCCAAAAAATTTGAAGAATTGAGTTACTTGCAAACTTCAAATTTTTTAAATAATTTGAGGCTGCTTTAGTAGGTCCTGGAAATTGTAGGAGGGTGCAAAATGAATCAGTCATTGCTAAGAACTTTAGAGATTCTGGTTTTCCTTGTTAGTATTGTTCTGGGTTATGAATATAGTCTGGCATGGATATTTGATGTTGATGTTATGAAATTATTTTAAAAGTGGATCCTTTTTTTTAGTAGGTCACCTATTGAATTTTATAACATATAACAGATGAAAAATAGAAAATGATTTTTTTGGCAAACTTAACTTAGTTGAATATCCTGCTAAGCAGAGGGTGCAGTAGAATTTCATTTTAGTATTTTATGCTACCCTCTTTTACATACTATTGCCAGCTGAAATGCCTCATTCTCCTAGTGCCTACTTTATTGATTTGCACATAGTATTTATAAGCATATTAGATAATCCACGGTGTGAATCAAGTATCAACTGGGACTTAAATCATATGGTTTGGAATTCTCAATGTGTTGGTATTGGCCATAAGGATAAATAACATAAGGGATGTACAGGGAATATTTTGCATTAAATGATTCAGCAAGAGTAAACTGCTTTATAAATTTTGAGTGATTTTAACATAACTAAACTACATGAAGGACTGTGTTCCTATTGATGATAATTTATCCTTTCAGGAGCTCCCATAGTACAGTGCTCTAAGAAAACTGACACCGAAGAGAAACCAAGAGCAACTTTGATCATCTGTCCTCTTTCTGTTTTAAGCAATTGGATTGTAAGTTTTGTTACTACATATTAAAATTTTGTAATAGAAATTAGTTTGTAAGTCATCTTAGTCTTATGGTTGGAAATGCATGGAAATGACCATGATTTGGAAGGGTAGTGCCAGTTTTGTTATATTTTACCTGCAATTAGCGGTTTATTGAAATGAATAAAACTTTAGACCTGAGACATAAAATAAAAAAAGGAAAGATATCTAGGTGTAAACCATTCACCACAAAGTCCAGGAAAGAAGTATTTCACAGAAGCCAAAGTAAAACAATAAAGGAAGTATATTATCTGTGGGATGTCATAGACGTTTACCAGTTCTGTGACCCTGGACAGTCTCTTAATTTCTGTCTCAGTTTCCTCATTTGAAAAATGGCTATAATAGTACCTACCTCCCTGGGTCATTGTGAGGAGCAAATAAGATGATAATTATAAAGCTTAGCATAGTGCCTAGCACATATTAAGTGCAATACAAAAGCTAACTCTTACTGTCATCATTATAGCAAAACTAAGAAAGGATGAGGATTGAGAAAAGATCTTTGGGTTTTCTGGTATGTGGTCAAAAAACATTGTAGAGAGTAGGACAGAAAGAAGTCAAGTTAGAGGTAATTAAGGATAGGCACTGATGATTTTAGACCTCACAAATTTTTTTCCCTTTTTTTAGAGAAATGTTCAATTAAGAATGATGCTTTGCACAGTGTTTTGAGAAAGAGCTTGAAAGAGCTTTTTAAACAACTGAGGCTATCCTGGTGTAGGAACTAATTCACTCTTCGTTTCCTTTGTGTTTTCTCTGCTTATAGCTTCTTAAACTTTGATATTCAATTAAAATGTTGCTGAATTTTATCTTTGACTTTTTAAAAAATTTACTGTCTTTTATACTTCAGTGCATTTTTTTTGGTAAAGCTATCAGAGTTAAATGATTTGCTGGCAAGGTCACACAGCTAGTCATGTCAAGTGTCTGAGGTTGGATTTGAACTCAAGTCTTCCTGACTCCAGGGCTGGTACTCTATCCAGTATGCCACCTAGCTGCCCCTCCAGTGTATTCTTTATCTGTCTTTTAAGATAAGAAATTATATGAAAATTTTTACTACTGTCACTTTATTTTATTCCTACCTATTATAGTTAGTAATTAATAGAAATAGAAATGATTTTTTTCTCTGCATCCCCTTTCTCTCCTGATCTTCGCCAAGCTTAACTCTTTTCACATGTGCTTGAGGGAGAGCAATATACTAATGGGAACTGTAGAGTGCTGCTTTAGAGGGGGTAGTGGAGCCTGGAGAGAGGCTAAAAGTTAGCGGCATGCCCGTACTCCCTTTTCTGCAAATGTACATTATTTAGCAGTCCATTGGTGGTACTGCTGTCTTCTGTTATGGCCCAATACGAAGATGAACCTTTAAAAAAGAGTATTAGCAAGAAAAGAGCAAGCTATTCTCTCTTTACTTTTGTAGTTGGGTTAATGGGTTGTTTCTAAAAAGTCTGTGGTGATTTTATTTCTATTTCAATTTCAAAAAATATTTCTCCAGCAAAAAGTCAAAGGATGTCAACAAATAGTTTTAAGGGGAATTGTAACTATAAATGACTATATGAAAACATGCTTCATGTTGCAGTAGTGAGAAATGGAAATTACAAGTACCCATGAGGTTTTTACCTCACCACATAAATTGACAAAGATGACAAATATTGACAACAGTATATGTTAGAAAATGAGCATCTGTGTACATTTTTGGTGGAGCTGTGAAGGGGTTCAGTCAGCTTTATAGAATTTCAGTTCTGAATTTTCCAAAATTCTCCCACTGGTCGTATATGCCTGGGAAAAAGATCAAAACAAAATGCCAGTGTATACCAAAATAAGCATAATATGCTCTTAATGATAGTAGAAACCTATAAACAAAGTAGGTGCCCATCCATTAAGGAATGGCTGAAAAAAATTGTAGTACATGAATATAATGGAATGTTATTATACATTAAGAAAGGAGGAATTCAGAGAAGAAACAGGAAGATTTGTATAAACTGATTTTCAGTGAAATGAGTAGAACCAAGAGAACAATATATACAGACTACAACCATGTAACTGAAAAGATCATCTGGGTAATTTAAAGTCCAGTGAAGGTACTGGAGTACAGATAAACATAATTCCTCCTTTGCCTTGACAGAGGACTTAATTTTTTATCTTTGCCACGAGAGAGATTTCTGCCTTCAGGGAAAGGTTCGAAATGAGTGTTGTAATGTTAAAAGATGTTAATAAGATTTTTTAAAAAGATGTATCATTTCTTCACTGTTAATTTTTTTTTCACATATAATGCTCTTTCCTGGTATTAAATAAGATCATTATTGTGCTTACTGATTAAAACCATTTTTTTCTTTTAGGACCAGTTTGGACAGCATATAAAAGCAGATGTGCACTTGAATTTGTATGTTTACTATGGTCCTGATCGCAGCAAAGACCCTGCCTTGCTTTCAAAACAGGATATTGTATTGACTACATATAATATTTTAACTTATGATTATGGAGTAAGTATGCCTAAAATCATTCTATTTAGGATTAGAGATTTTAAGTAGTCGTTTATTTCACTTTTTTTTTTTTATCACACTAGGAAATGTTTATAATAGCAATGTAATAAAGAGAATATCTGGCAGTTGTATTTTTTTAATGGACTTAATACCTTGATAACGCAGTTCCCTAATGCTTCTAGAAAACTGACTGTCTACTTATCACAAAGACAGATTTAAAATTGTATATTTTAGAACATTATAGTAGCAAAATTGAAATTCTGTCAAAGATTACACTACTTGACTTAAAATAGGGTGATTTTGCTATGCCCAGTAATTTCGTTGGCATTTTCTTTTTTTTTTTTTTAATTTATTTTTGACATGTTTGGTTTTCAGCATTGATTTTCACAGGCGTTTGAATTACAAATTTTCTCCCCATTT
>JAQQSZ010018870.1:0-10485 GCA_028646595.1 Phalanger gymnotis | reverse complement strand
GAAGCATTGTAGTCCAACGTTTTATTTTACAGATGAGGCAACTGAGACTCAATAAGGTTAAATGGTTCACTAAATGTCATACATGTAATAAATAACAAGGGCAGGATTTGAACACAAGTCTTTCAACGCTAAAGCTAGGGCTTCTTTTGCTGTTCCAAGCCTTGGGTATCACTTTACTGAAAGCTCGACATTAGTCATCAGGGTAATGTGGTCTTTTTAAGCAAGACCCAGATTTGATTCAAATATTTAGAAGATATGTAACTGGGGCAAGACATTTAACTTCTCAAACTTCACTGTCTTCATCTGTAAAATGAGTTCGTTGCAATTTCTGAATGCGTGTACACTTCCAGCTCAAAATCATGATCCCGTTATGACTCAAAAATGCCATAGGCCATGGAGGGAAATGAATTTTCATACATAAATGGGAATACCAAAAGCTTCTTTTATTTTGGAGCTTTTGCTTTATTTTTGGACCTGAATCTCATTTTTTTGTTGACATTTACAGTGACGGAATTATTGGGGGCTTCAAGGCAGAGATGCTTGAAAGTCTGGATGAATCAAACTCCAACTGGAAGGTGTCTAGAGTCCTATTTTAGCAGCGAAGCCTTTATTCTCTGAAACTAAAGACCAATTGACTATACGCTCACATTCCTTTTTTTTGCCAAGGGAAAAGACAAAGTTTATTAGGGATTCACCATAATGGATTGTCTTAAGAAATCTCACCCTTTGTGATGCCTGTTTTCAAAAGCGGGCCAGATTCCATCTACTGAGCTAGATTGAACCTGAGCACCTTCATGGAGGAAAGATGGAGATTATATACACAAAGATTGTGGGAGGGATTGAGGGGTGGTCTGGAGTGACTAGAGGAGAGCTTTAGGGAGGATCCTGAGGAGGAGTCTAAGGAGTACCAGATGAGGTCAGAGTCCAGGGTGGGAAATAGCTGAAGGCTACATGGAGATGACAGACAATAGACTGCTAGGGGAACAGAGCTAGGGTATAGATATTTTGATCAGGATTAAGTGTAGGGAAACAGCTGGACAACAGAGGGCTAAGCCAGGCAGAAACCTGGGCCCAAAGACAATGCAAGGCCTATGGCTCTAGGGGAAAGCCAGATCCAGTTGGAAGACCCAAGGAGAGCTCAAGGGGGCTCCCAGAGACCACACTCCAGGTTCAAGGGGGCTCCCAGATACTGTGCCCCCATCATTCCCCTCTCAAACAAATGGGACCCACATTCTTTCGGGGTCAAGGACGAAGGTCTCAGCTTCTGAAATTTCTTCCTTCTGGCAAGGGGTGTAGAGCTGTCCCTGCCTGGATGGGTCCAGTTCAAGGGGTACATAGTCTGAGCAGTCATCTGGAAGTTGATGGCTTGGAGCCTGGAGGAGATAAATCAGGCAAGGAAGTTAAGCAAAAAACCAAACAGACAGTATACGAGTGTAGAGAAAGGACAATTTCCCTGGAGGGAATTAAAGATGACTATTTCATACCTAGCTCCCCTAACCACTTGTTCTGTGTACCACACTGCTTCAGGATCCAGGAGCATGTAGCACGTCCAAATTAGGTCAGGGGTATATAAGAGCAAGGCTTGGTATTTGGTGAGCCTGTGGTTAGCTAGCCACTGGTGGCCATCTGCTTCTAAGATGCTCTGAGGAGTCAGAGCTTCTAGAGGCTGGTCTGCTAGAGGTTTAGAAGCTTCCTCAATTGGAATGGCTGTAGCAGCCAGAGAATCTAATTGTTTTGGAAAACAGGCAAGTGGCTTGGGGTCAGGTCCTAAGGACTGGATTAGGATTCCCAAAGCCTGTCCTCTCTTTTCATCAACATACTGAGTGAAAGGTTTTTCTAAATTAGGTAAAGCTAATGCTGGAGTGGTGGTCACTTTAGTTTTCAAAATTTCAAAAGCTTTAGCCTGGTCAAGGCCCCACTCTAGAGGGAGAGAGTCAGAGCCTTGAGTGGAGTCAAGGTTTAGCAATGAGAACAAAATTAGGAATCCAGAGTCTACAAAATCCAGCCATGCCTAGGAAAGTTTGGAGTTGTTTCTTAATGGCTGGAATAGGAATGGGCAGTATTATCCTCTTCCTCTCCAAGGTTAAGGATTGAGAGGTAGGCATTAGTTCGTGGCCCAGATATTTTACAGATTGGCATGCTATCTGGACTTTGTTCAAGGAGGCCATATAACCTCTAGTACCCAAGAAGTTCAGGGTTTCTGGCGCCACAGCCAAAGAAGCCTTCCAGATGGGGCTACAAATAAGAATATCATCCACATGCTGAATTAAGCTACTGTCAGCTAATTTCAGGTCACTTAAATCTTTTCCCAAAGCCTGACCAAATAAATGAGGGCTATTTAGAAACCCTTGGGGCAAAATTGTACTTATCAGCTGACGTGAACTTGATTCCCCTAGAAGCATCCATTCAATGACAAAAATAAAGTCAGTGTGCAGAGCTATACAGAAAAAGGTATCTTTGAGGTCCAGGGTGGAAAACCATTGGGTACCCCAATATGGGTTGTGGCAATGCATAGGAAGAACTGCTTCATTAATGGTCCTGAAATCTACAACCATTTAGTACTCTCCACTAGGCTTCCTTATGGGAGAGATTGAAATGTTGCAAGGAGATAGACAAGAGAGAAGGATTTTATGCTTAAAGAATCTTTCAATTAATGGTTGCAGTCCTTCCCAAGCCTGAGGCTTAATTGGATATTGACAGGGGTTGGGGAACACAGTAGACTCTCTGAGGCGACTAAGGGCTGGAGTGGCATGAGTAGCTTTCCCAAGAATTCCCTGATCTCAAACAGCTGGCTTGACTGTCTCCCACACTTCTGGTGGAGGTCTGGTGAGCAGAGGGAAAAGGGAACTGGGAGGTTTACCTAGAGAAAATTGGCTCCCCAATTTCACCATCAGGAGCGAGAACCTTCTAGTCTTGGTTGTAGAAGAACTTGAGATGAGCAGTACTCCCGGTCTCAGAGAACCAAAAATGAAGAGGTTTAATCAAAATGATGATTGCTAGGAACCATAGGTTTCTAGGGGTGCTTGAGACTCCAAAATACCACCGGGCCAGGTCCTGCCAAAAGAATTCGACTCAAGCCTTCTCGACCAAGGGAAAAAACAAAGTTTATTAGGGATTCACCATAATGGGTTGTCTTAAGAAGTTCTACCCTTTGTGATGCCTGTTTTCACAAGCGGGCCAGATTCAATCTACTGAGCTAGACTTAATCTGAGCCTATACACTCCCATTTCATTCAAATTAATTGGCTTAAAATATGTAATATTGTGCCTGGGCTCTCTTTCATTTTTCTGCTCTGGCTGCTGATTGATCCCCAAATCACCTGTCTGGAAAACACATTTCTAAAAGTTAGGAGAAAGAGTCAGGATATCTTAATCACTTCTTTTGATTTCAGCAAGACACAACTTCACAATACACACTACTCAAGCACAAATAGAGTCTTTCTCTCCTAGTCAGAAGCAGTCTTGACCTCCTCCTTGAGAATAAATCATATTTCCGAATTTCATTGTTATTGTTTTTTTCCTATCTCTATTCTGGTTGTTCTGTGTACTAAGCTTAGACTATTGAATTTTGTGGAGATGAGAATCAATCTGTGTTTCTGTCTTCCTCTTTGGATGGAAAATGTCACAAAAAGAATTTTCATTTAAGGATTCGCCTCAGCTGCTCTCAGTTCCTCTTCCAAAAGTCAGATATCACTGTGTCCCCTTTGGAGAAAAGAGGAGGACAATCTTATCACGGATTTGCTTGGTCTTCACCCCATAGACAATGGGATTGAGAGTTGGAGGAATGACAACATAAAAGTTGGCAAAAAGTATGAGGACATGACGTGGGACATTGTGTCCAAAGCGATGGGCAAGAGCGGAGAAGAAGAGTGGAGTATAGAACATGAGGATGACACAGATATGAGACCCACAGGTTCCAAGAGCCTTCTGGCGGGCACCACGAGAAGGAAGGTGGAAGACAGCACTCAGTATGAGAGTGTAAGAGATAACAATAAGGACAATGTCAGAGAGCACAGTCATGAGCACAGCAAAACCGTACCAGATGTTGATGGAGATGTCAGCACAGGAGAGTCGAGCCACACCTATGTGTTCACAATATGTATGTGGGATGACGTGTGTCCGGCAGAAGGGCAGTCGCTTTAGCAAGAAAACAACTGGAAACATGACACAGAAGCTCCTGATGATGATTCCCAGCATAATCCTGATGATGACCTGGTGGGTCAGGATGGTGGTATACTTCAGTGGGGAGCATATGGCCACATAGCGATCATATGCCATGGCCAAGAGTGTGGCAGAATCCACAGCAGAGCTGAAATGGAGGAAAAACATCTGGGTGAGGCAGCCGGAGAAGGTGATTTTCTTGTCACCAAACCAGAAGTTACTGAGCAATTTGGGAACTGTGGCAGATGCCAGAATCAGGTCAGTTTGTGCCAGCATGGAGAGGAAAAGGAACATGGGCTCATGGAGGCTGCGCTCCATAGCAATGATGTACAGCAAGACACAGTTACCTGCAATGGCTACAAGGTAGATAGCACAGAAAGGAATCGCAATCCAGATGTGGAACTTCTCAAGCCCTGGGATCCCCACTAGGATAAAGGAGCTGGGGTTGTAGCTGCTTAGGTTGAATGTGGTCATCTCCTGATGACTTCTGAAGAGGTGATTCTTGGGCCCTGAAGAGAAGCCAAAAGTCAGAATTAAATGGTAGAGTTGATCGTGGCACTGTGGAATGTGCCAGTGTCAAATTTTCTGTGTGCTTGGAGGGCTCCTCCATAGTTCAAAGAATTCTTCAGAGTGTGGTACACTGAATAGCTCAGTGTTAATCCTTGGCACTTTGCAGGAGGAATAGAATAGACAGAGGGCATTTTGTGTCCCAGCAGAGGATGAGTATGCTAAATTGAGTAAGAGGAGTCATTCCTACACACATAGAGATGAATATGTATGCATACTTTTTTGTATATATAATATATAAAATGATCTTCAGTGATATAAGTACATGTACATGTATGTATATATGATGACATTAAGTGTTTTTCTAAATAAGTACATTGTAAGCATGTGTGTATAAAAGTAAAATGTGTATAAAAGTTGCTATTCGCACACACGTATATATACACATAGGTATATACATGTATATAATGTGGTTATCATACACTTTATAATTTACAAACTGCTTTCCTTACAGCAACTCTGTTAGGTAGGTAATACAAACTTTTATAATCCCACTTCTGAGATGAAGACCTTAAATTCAGAGAGATTAAGCATTTTGCCTGTAGAAAAAAAATTAAGAAATTGAAAACCCAGGTCTTATGACCTGGCCTGCACTCTCATGCAATAGCAGACAATCAGACATTTACATCCTCAGCAATACTGCCTAGGGTGATTCATATAATTCATTCCTAAAATGTGGCCACCTGCTCTCTGATTACAATTATAAGGTTTTTGATATCAAGCTAGAGCTAGGGACCTTAGAAGTCATGTAATCCAACCTCCTCAACTTACAGATGAGAAAACTGGTCCCCAGAAGGGTTGGCTTGTTTAAGGTCACTCAGGTTGTGGGAGCCCTCTGTTGCCAAGCTTGGCCTTCTTCATGGCATATTGTGAGAGGTACCTTATTACTTCTAAACGGCAATCCACTGTATGTCTGAACAACTCTCTTAGTGTTTCTCTTATGTTGGACCAAAATATGCCTCCTTGTAACTTTCTCCCATTGGTGCGAGTCCATACCTCTGTACCCGAGTTGAAGAAAATGCATCCTAATAATGCTTGCCAGCTTTGTGGAGCTTTGAAGACAGTAACCAGATCACCCCCAAATTTCATTTCATCTGGAAAATACAGCTTTCCTTCCTTGGTGCAGTTTTCATCTCTCCTGGTCTGTATTTCCCACACCATCCAGGCTATCATTTCATGGAGATTTGAAAATAGGACAACCTGAACTGAAGCCAAAAGCCAAAGCAGTGTATAGCAAGATGATTGCCTCTCTTGCTCCAGCCAGTCTTCTATCTATGTAGGTAGCCTAAGAAAACATTCAGCTTTTTAATTTCTAAGTCTTGGGCTTTTGCCCATTAAAATGCCAAATTTGTTTCTGTTTGTTAATTTCTACATCACTTGTTATCTGGGCATAAAGCAACCCACCACCCTACCATGCATTCTGATATTAAAAGTTAATTTTTTTCTGGAGTCCACTTCAAAACTTGACATTGATGCTTATAAAATATTTCCAGTGAATCCAATATAAAATAACAAGTGAAGCAAGGCTATGGACCTTAGGTAAAGATACGTACTGGCCACTAATGACTTAGAAAACCACATGTTAACATTATCAAAGTTTAATAATATTTTTATTTCTTTTGCTTAGTATTTCTCAGTTACAAAGTTGGAAGTATTGTGGGCCACATCTGGTCCAAGGAACTCCTTTTTCTGGTTAAGAAACTGAGGGCCAGGGAAACCAAGTAGCTCCTCTAGATTACACAAATAGTTTATATGGGTCGGTTTTGAGTTTATTTGTTTCTTTAAAACAAAAATCATCCTAAGAAGTGACTTGGAAAATAGATCCAGGAGAGGTATTTTAAAAATTATTGGAATACTCGAAAGCCATGATTAAAAAAGTCTAAAAATGTTATGTAGTGTGAATATAGTTAATTGTGGATTACAGTTAATTTTTGTTTAACTGGATTGGGTGAAGTTCCTTCCTCCCACAATGCAGTCTTTCCTTGAATAGCCAAGAGAGGAAGGGAAAAAAAAATCAACATCAAAACTGATTGAATTTATTTATTCAGAGATTATCTTTCTTTAAACTTCAAACCGATTTCATCCTACCAATGTGCTAATCCTCTACGTCCTGGAGCTTACTTTTGATCTTATCTCATACTCCCATGTAACACTTTGAGGGCTCCCTTCTGCCTCTATATTACATACTCTGCTGAGGCGGGGCACTACATCTCTTTCCCCAATGACTCAAAGGACCATAAATTTAGAGTGGGAAGGGACCTCGGAGGACATTTAGTCCAACTCTTCTAACTTTATAGATGGTGAGGCCCCATGTGTTAGTGGTTTAGCCAAGGTCACTTAGGTCATAAGCATTGAAGATAGGATTTGGACCCAGGTCTTCTGACTCCAGATCCCACTGTATAATAAAGCCATGATTATAGCTCTGTAACTTTTCTTTTGATTTTTACTCTGAGTGGAATATTCTCTATCCTTGCCCTGCTTCATCTCTTAAATTGAGACTCATCCTTCAAAGTCCAGCCTAAATAATATCCTCTGCAGGAATCTGTCTCTTGTCCTGGGGTGATGTGAGGCAGAGCTGAGATAATGGATTCAAACACATTGTAAACCTTAAAGTTCTCTATCACTGCCAGTTATTGCGATGGTGATTACAGGCATTACATATCTACTATACACTACTGCTGAGCTCAAGCAATGTTACACAGAGCAATCCAAGGTGCGCAGCAAATGTTTAATAACTGGACTCTCTGGGGAAAAGTCTGCCCACACTCCCACTTTTCAGTTGAATCTGCATTATAAACATTTTTATAAGTATAATCAATGAACCAATATATTAAACTCTGCTTTGTAGTCAGTTCTAAAGTGTCCATGTTCACACTGAAAACTTAAGAGTTGACTCTTGAAAGGTGGTTAGAGCCAACTCAGCACGATTCTGCTCTGATTTTCCCTATCTGGTTTGAAAAATTTGACAGACTTAATTAAATGGCTTTGTACATTCACACTCCCCCTGAAATACGCTTCAGTTTTATGATCACTTAATATAGGAACAATTGCATAAATGAATGCTTTTCTGGTTAGAAAATTAATGATCCCTTACATCAAATGCTGAACCTAGCTTTATTTAATTTTTTTCTAAGTGATTAGGAGGGGGTGCAGTGAAAACTCCATATTTCAGAGAATGTCTCTAGAGGCTGTGGAGGCCAAGGATTCCTGGGCTCCTGAGGGACTCTGCCTTCAGTGGACTGGACCATGAGAGTAGCCTCAGACTATGAATCTGTGGCTCCTTAGATGAGGACATTATTGCCTTCTAGACAACTTATTGGGATAATATTCAGAGGCTTTGAAATCACTATATAGTACACCCCAAAGACTCTGGACAATGATCTGCTGCAGACAGTACCTGCAATAAAACTTTGAGTGGTCTAGGAAGAAAATTAGGAGAAAACACAGAATTTTTAAACTCTGAGGAGCACATACCCCATTCAAAAGAATTTAAGCCTAGTTTTATTTCTCTCTGGGTGCTCATATCTTTGACTTAATGTAGAATTATGCAGTAAGAAAAATGAGGGCACATATTAAAAGCCACAAATGCTCATGTGTAAGAAATGATCAAGAGAAATGTTCTGATGCCAGTCCCCATACCCAGACCCCATTCCAGTATTTTGTTGATTACTGAGTCTTTCTTATACATATACATATGCATCTGTATATATACATATATATTTATTCATGTGCATTTGTGTGTGTATATATATATATATATATATATATATATATATATATATACACATCACCTTCTCCATATCTGCTCTCAGATTATTTCACAACTAGAAGAATCCCATATTCATCTAAGGAGGTCTTGTGTACTTCCTTATGTCTAGATGGGCTTGTATTCTACACAAATCTGAGACCAAGTAGTACAATGATATTTCTGGACACATGAAGCAACCCTCCACCCCAACCCAGTCTCCCAGCCCCCACTGCCATCACTATGCTCACAACCTTGGTTTGGCTCACCGTGCTCAGGCTCCAGTTATCCTACTTATAGGAAGGAAAAATCTGTCTTTGACAGAGAACCCAGCTGAAGACTGAATGAATGTTCTTGTAAGAAAGAAGATACAACTTTATTATTCTCTGTGGAATCCCAGGAGTGAAAGCACCAAGCCTGCAAATCCCTGAGTACTTACTTCTGTACTTACTTCTGTGCTGTTCTCCAGTATATGATAAAAATCAATCAGATTAACCCTTTGATTGTCTGAGAACAGATATTGTATTCTGTGCAGATAATGGTTCCAGAGGCTGTGGAGGCCAAGGATTTAGAGTAGCTTCAGACAATGAATCTGTGGCTCCTTAGATTGGGAGTATCATCTGAGGTAAAAAGCATTAGTGGCTTTTCTTCTACAGCATATAATGTTACCTCATTAATTTCGCATTCATGACCTTCCAGAGACTGTGTTCTGCTTTTCAGGCCTATTTCATACTCTCTCACTTCATACACTCCACATTCCATTTAAAGTGTAGATATAACATACAAATTATTTTCTCATCTTCATGTGTCTTCTTTCACCTGTAGGCATTTGCCTAGGCTGTTCTCCATGCCTGGAATAGAAACAAGCCTTCTCTATTACTTTGTTCCTTATGGTAGGACCTATTGAATTCCTACCTTTCCTTCAATGAAAGGTTGACTGCTGCAATGCCAGTGGGTGGAGGGTTTGACATTTGTGCTCTAGACAACTCAGTAGGACTACAAATTGCAGAGAAAGCATTGTCCTAGTATTGGTGGAGAGAGTTTATTTCCTCACCTGGGCATTCCCTATACCAATGAAAGCACAGGTACAGTCCCTCACTCTAATTTGTATTATAGTTATTTTTAGACATGTTTTATCTTTATACTAGATTATAATTGTACATCTAGTATATACTACCTATACACTAGATTATAATTATATAGACAGAGTCATTGGCCCTACATCTAGCATGGTATCTTGAACATGGTAAATGTCTGCTTAATGGTTAGTGACTATTTCAATTTTTGTGTGTGTCTGCATGTGCACATACACACACACACACACACACTCATACAAACACACTCACACAAATGCCGGAATTCAGTAAGGGTTGTATTGACTTAGAGAAGGATAGAGAATGATCCACGACCACTGAGATGGCTCAGGGAAATCAGGACTGTGAAACAAAGTCTTCAATGGACACTTGTTGTCTCAGTACAAATATCACATTAGGGAAGTGTTCCCTGAAAGAGAAACAGAATACTAAATATAAACACATTATTCTTGTGCTGCTTTTCTCAGCCTAACTTCTTCATTTTGCCCACACTCCATTCTTTTTTTTTTGTCTTTCTTTTTTTTTATTATTATTATTTTTAGATTGCAACAAACAGTTCTACATAATTTTGGGTTCCAGATTTTCTTCCCTCCCTCCCCCCTCCCTCCCCAAGAAGGCATGGAGTCCCATATAACTTCCAGGTATAACTAGGCATTGAATTAATTTATACATTTTCTCACGACTCATGAGAAAGACGAAACAGAATAAAAAAAAAAAACTAGAACCCAACAACAAATATAAAAGAAAGAAGAAAAAAAAAGTGGACGGGAAAACAGGCGATAATGAAGTGTGCCTCGATTTGCATTCATACTTCGTAGTTCTTTCTCTGGATGTGGATAGCCCTCTCCATCATGAGTCCTTTGGAGCTATCTCTGCATATTGTGTTGCTGAGAAGAGCAAAGTCTCTCAGGGTTAGTCA
>JAQQSZ010018869.1:0-10485 GCA_028646595.1 Phalanger gymnotis | reverse complement strand
GAATCTCAAGCTGGATGAGACTGCAGAAGTAGGAATGTTAGTAGAAGAACTGACTAGAACAGAAAGAGGGGGAAATGTTCAGAGGCTCTTGAGGGAAATTATCTGAACAAATGGGATTTTAAAAACAGACCAAGTAACATTTGGGAGGAGCCTTGGAGAAGAGAACAAGAGATTGAGGAGAGCCTCTACAACAAGGAACAGATGATCCAGAAGATGTTCTCCAGAAGAGAACAAAACAGGTCAGGACTGAAGAAAAGGGTTTTTAAAAACAGACAAAGTAACATTTGAGAGGAGCCTTCAAGAAGAGAATGAGAGATTGAAATCACCATTTCACGAAAAAAAGCCACCAATTGAAAATGCTTTGACACTAAAACAAATGTAATTCCCTTGGGGTCTTCCAGTGGTCAAAACTGCTACTGATATTGCTACTAAAGAAAATGAAAGCAGACCATGTTTAGGCTACAAATCGAAACTGGAACAAGGGAAGGACTTCAAAAAGACTCGGATTAGTTTGGGAAATTTGCATATAGGTAAGATGCATGTGAATTGTAATTATTATCTGATAAGAAAAGAAAAGAAAAATCCTTACAAATCATTGGAGAATATGGCCTTATAATCCAAAATATCTGCTCTAGAGAGCTCCTTCATACACTGAATGTTGGAGCTTCTCTGGATATCTTTGGAGGATAGATTTTTGGAGAGGTCCTAGATATAGCAATGAAGAATTTCCTCACTTAATTTAATTCAATCCTTTCTCTGAAGGTCCAGATTTTAAGTGAAAAGCCTAGAGAGACTATGGGCTGTGGGATGGCTCATGACATAGAATTTACGAGTTTAAAGGAAATTTGGCAATCAGGATCATCAGTTGGTCAGAGTGTAGAATCTGCTAGAACAGAAATGTGAGGGCCTAAAGAAGAGAGAAGAGATGTACGGGGTCTGGGATCGGACATTTTCAGAAACAGGAGGATGTGAGCACACAGTGTCAGGCTTGGCAGTTGCCATGGAAACAAAAACAAGAGGGAGAGAGAAAGAGAGAGAGAGAGAGAGAGAGAGAGAGAGAGAGAGAGAGAGAGAGAGATGGCATTGCCCATAGCAGAGGGAACTTCAGAGCAAAAAAGAGCTTATAGGGTATTAAAGATCAGATCTTACAGAGTCCTGGAAAACAGAATATGCTACAGGTGGTAAGATTCATAGAACAGAAATCATCTTCTAGGGAAGACGCCTCAGAGTGGAAAACTTCACAACTAGAAAGGAATTATTTTCATATCTACCCTGAGTGGGCTTGATGATTAGTCTCCTTTAACTAACGAAAATAAGAAGGTAGATTTTTCATAAGAGATTACTCATTTATTCCATTCTAATTTTATTAGGCATCAGAGATAGATAAGAAAAACAAAGAGAGAAATGAAAAGAAAACCAAAGCCATTCTATCTTCAAACAGACTTTTCAAAGAATTTAGTGAGATTACTGTCAATTTTTGGCTAGCAAACCCTCCTCCCCCCACAAACCAAAATTCCTGCATAGCTAAAAATGTAGTTCCATTTGTTTCTTTAGTGAAGACTTTGTTTCTATTACTATTAATATAAATGAATAGCTAGAAATTTTTGACAGGAAAATATTATAACGAGCATAAAGAGCTGATAGGAGAGATGCCTTCTATTTGGAAATCATCATATCAGTAAGGCCCTGTACATTGTAATCATAATCAAATTAATAGATAATAAAAATAATGCATTCACCCAATTTGCATGAACCCAAAATATCATATCTTGGATGGTCCCTAGAACACTAAAGCTTTATACTTCCAGGTACCTTTCATGGGGGAATGTTGCTGATTACATGGATACAGAATGTATGAGCTAGGAGTTAAATTCTGCCTCTGAATGTACCAATAGGGAGTGGGAACTGAAGCCAGATTATGTGATCAGGGGTACTTATAACCTAGAACATCTAACACTGATGGACTTCTGTAATACAGAATCTGGGAGTTTTTTAGGTTGTTAAATTTGGAATGTCAGTATGGAGAGACACTGGAACAGAAAAAGTGGGAGATGCAGCACAGTGGATAGAACACCAGTGCTGGAGTCATGGAGACCTGAGTTTAAATAGGGCCTCATACATTTACTATCTATGTTACCTTGTTCAAGTCACTTAACCCTAATTGCCTCAAAGAAAAGTGAAAGATATTGAGAGGCTGAGAATTCAATTTATCAAAACAATGGGATTTTAGTCCACAGAATGTCAGTTCTGAGTGCAGGCTTGGGGAAGAGAATGAGAGAAGAAAGATCACTTGGAAAAAGCTAGATCAGAGTGAGGAGAGCTCTTAGAACACAAAATGTCAGACCTGGAGAGTCCTAAAAACTTTCATACAGCAAACACAGTAGGGTCCTGAGAACATAAATTATGTGGAATGGAAGGGATCTTAGAATGGAAAATATCAATAATTCTATAATTTATGATCATGTATACTTTTGGTTAAAACACTGGCCAGTTTGAAGGAAATTAAGAAACAAGGCAATTTTAGACTTTTCCTAGGAGATAAGTCCTTAATTCTGATTGAATTTATATTAAGCTTTAAAAAAAACTCATATCTTTAAACATAATGAAAAAGGATATCATAAAACTACTGTCTACTTTTGATTTCATTCCCCCCCAAAATCTTCAACAACCCTAAAACCTGCACATTAAAACAAATGAAATTCCATGCCCTTCCTTATTTATAAAGACAGCTATTGATATTACTATTAATTCTAATGAAGGTAAGGTCTGTTTCCATACACAAAATTAAAAGTGTGATTCATTGGGGACTGATTAGGGAAAAGACTTATATTTCAAAATCATGATATTAGTAATGGTTCTATACATTATAATAATCATGATATAAATTATAAAATTTAAGAAATTTATAGATCATTGGAAAGTGTTACCTTAGAATCTAAAATATCAAGACTTGGAAGGTCCTTAAAACACTGGATATCTGAGCTTCCAACTATCTTTCAAAGAACTATGTTGGAGTGTGGCTGAGTGTTTAGACTCTAGAATATTCTTGCTCAGGGTCAGTTCTTCATTCTGAAGGTCCTGATTTTGAATGAAAAATGATGCTAAAGTCTTAGATCAAGGAAGACACATAGAACTTAGAATATCTAAGCTAGGAGGAAATATTGACTCCAGAATCCTGAAGCAGATGAGGTGTAGATTGGGGATATACTAGAACAGAGGGAGGAATTGTTAGAGCACTGGTAAAGGAAATGTTCAGAAGCAGTGGGATGTGACCACATAGAATGACAGGACTTGGAGTAGCTATGGAGAAGAGAATGAAAAAGGTAAGAGAAGATGAAGAATGAGGGATAGCAAAGAAAGAGGTGATCTTTTAGAACACCAAAGGTCAGAACATGGAGAGTCCTAGATGCCAATGTAGGGAATAGTTAGGCAGGCTCTAAGAACATCAATCATATGCTCTAAAATGGGACTTAGAATGGAAAATTCCATACATGCCAAGGATCGATTTTCATCTCTATGCTTAGTCTACTGGACAGCAAGGAGATCAAATCAGAAAATACTTAAAGAAAGTAATTCAGGCTATTCACTGGAAGGCCAAATATTGAAGCTTCAATACTTTGGCCAAGTAATGAGAAGATAGGACTCACTGGTAAAGTGCCTGGTATTGGGAAAGATTGAAGACAAAAGTAAAAGCAGTTGGCAGCAGAAGAGATGGATTGAAAGTATCATGGAAATAAAGAACAGAACTTATACAGATTTTGAGGGAGAGGAGAGAACAGAAGGCATGATATGGTCCATGGGGTACAAAAAGTTGCACATGACTCAATGACTGAACAACAGTTAATATTCTTGGTGGGCCCTAAAATTGACATGCTCTACTTAATTTTTAAAAAATATGAAGGTAGATTTTTCATATGAAATCATTCACCTATTCCAGTATAAATTATATAATACAACAGTGATTCATAATAGAAACAAAAAGCTAAAATCACAAAAAAAAAACAAAATGAAAAACTCCACGCATGCTGAATTAAACCACCAAAAGTTTTTTGGGAGATTACTGAGTATTTTTTGCCTCAGTAAAACAAACAAAAAAAACCCTGAAATTCCACAAAACATGCTTGCCAAAAAAGTGCTTTTGTATGTATTCTTTCATTTAGTAAAGACTGGTGTTTCTGGGACTATTAGTAAAAATAAATCTTCAGCAATTTTGGACAAAAAAGTACATGTTCAACATAGAGAACATTTTAGGAAGAAGACTTCTCTTTGGAAGTCATCATTATCAGTAAAACCAATGTACATTTTAATAATGATCCAATTAATAAAATAAAAATAGTAACTTGATACAAGTTTAAAAAGCTTTTGTACAAATAAAACCAATGCAACCAAAATTAGAAGGAAAGCAAAAAGCTGGAAAACAATCTTTACCTCAAGTGTTTCTGATAAAAGTCTCATTTCTCAAATATATAGAGAAATGAATCAAATCGATAAAAGTACAAGTCATTCCCTAATTGGTAAATGGTCAAAGGATATGACCAGACATATAAAAAATCAAAGCTATCTACAGACAAAATGAAAAAGTGCTATAAATCACTTTTGATCAGAGAAATGCAAATTCAAACAACTCTGAGGCACCACTTCACACTTATCAGATTGGTTAATATAACAAAAACGGAAAATGATGAATGTTGTGGAAGATTTGGGAAAATTGGGACACTGATACACTGTTGATGGAGTTGTGAACTGATCTAACCATTCTGGAGAACAATTTGGAACTATGCCCAAAGGACAACCAAACTGTGCATACCCTTTGATCCAGAAATACCACTACTAGGTCTATATCTCAAAGAGATCATAAAAAAGGGAAAATGATATACGTGTACAAAAATATTTATGACAGCCCTTTTATTTGTGGCAAAATATTGGAAATTGAGGGAATGCCCATCAATTGGGGAATGGCTGAACAAGCCGTGGTATATGAATGTAATATAATACTATTGTGCAATAAGAAATGATAAACAGGCAGATTGCAGAAAAACCTGGAAAGACTTGTACAAACTGAGGCAAAGTGAAATGAGCAGAACCAGGAAAGCATTGTATACAATATCAGCAACATTGTGTGATGATCAGCTATAAATGACTCAGCTCTTGGGAGAAATGCAATGATTCAAGACAAGTACAAAGGACTCGTAAAGGAAAATGCTATCCACATCTAAATAAAGAACCAATGACACTGAATGCATATTGAAGCATATTTTTTCACTTACTTTGTTCTTTTTCATGTTTTCCTTTTGATTTGTTTCTTTTTTCACAACTGTGACTAATACAGAAATATGTTTTAAATGATAGTACATGTATAAGCTATATCAAATTGCCTACCATTTTCAGAAGAGGGAAGGGGATAAATGGAGGGAGAAAAATTTGGAACTCGAAATCTTGTAAAAACTAATGCTAAAAATTGTCTTGACATATAATTCGGAAAAATAAGATATTATTATTTTTAAACTGCCTATGAATATACTAATGGGGAGTGGGAAAGGAAAGAATGGGTGAGCATTGGAACAAAGAAAGCATAGGCTTGACAGAAATTTTGAATCCAGGATCCTGAGCTTGACATGGCTGTAAAATCTATAACGTTATGGTTCAGAGTGACTAGAAGTGGGAAAGAGGGAGATGTTCAGGTGCTAAGAATAGAAATTGTCAGAAACAGGAGGGTTTTAACACATAGCCTGGTGTAACCATGGTGAAGAGAAAGAGGGAGGCAGGAGAGCACTTTGAAGAAGGGATGTCAGAGCAGAGAGTACCCTTAGACTCCAGAGGGCAGATTTTGGAATTTCCTGAAAATCATCATATTTGATTTCTACAGGGCCACTGAGAATAGAAATGAGCCAATGAATGGAAAATATCTTAAATGCCAAAGATGTATTCTCAGATATGTTCTTACTTGGCCCAAATTTTGACCTCATGTAGATCATTTAAAAAACAAGGACCATGTAGATTGTTCTTATAAGATCAAACATAAATTTGTGATTAGTAGGGTGCTTCCTCTAGATATGAGAATGCCCTATCTTTGCAAGTCCTTATAAAACAAAGTGTCCAAACCATATTGGTAAAACCCATGTACATTATAATAATGAACCAATCAACAAAAAGCAAAAATAATACATTGACCCAAATTAGTATGAAATGGCTTTAGAAACAAAAATGCCATTTCTTTAATGTTCCCTAGAACACTAAAGGTTTAAGTTTCCAGGCACCTTTAATGTGAGAATGTTGGAAGGAATCAAGAGCAGAAATCCAGAATATTCGTTCTAGGAGTTTAAAATGCCTCTGAATGTCCAAATGGGGAACGAAAAGTGAAGCCAGAATAGGTGATTATGGAGGGCACTAGAATCCAGCCAGTGTGGCCTTGATGGAAACTTTGAATCCAGAATCCTGAGTTTTATTTTGTTGTGGAATCTCTAATGTCATTGTGGGAGAGTGGGAGATATTTAGGGTCTGAGAATGGAAATTGTCAGAAACAGGAGGGTTTCAGCACATAGCCTGGTATAGCCATGGTACCTCATGGTATACTCATGGTACCTAGAAAGTAGTAGTTGGAATGAAATTTGGAATTCAAGGTAAGCAGGTGGATGAAACTTTCAAATCTGCAACGCCAGAATTGTGAGGGCCCAGAAAAGAGAGAGGGGGAGATGTACAGAGTCTTGGAATAGACATTTTCAGAAACAGAAGGATGTGAGCACACACAGAGGATCAGGCCTGGGAGACAAAAATGAGAGAGGTAGCAATGCCCATAGAAGAGGAGGACCTCAGGGCAAAGAGACCCCTTAGGGAAGAAAACATCAGATCTTGCAGTGTCCTGGAAAACAGGATATGCTATAGGTGTGAGGGTTCTGAGCTCAGAAATCATCTCCTGGAGAAGGGGCCTCTCAGGGGAAAATCTCACAACTCATTAGGATTTCTGGTGTGTGTGTGTGTGTATGTATATATATATATATATGTATATATGTATATGTGTGTACATAATGTGTGGGCCCAAATATTGGACATTTTTTACTAATTTAAAAAATTGAAAGGTGGATTTTTAGTAGGAGATCATTCACTAATACAATATAATTTTTATTGGGGAGTGATAGATAACAAAAAAATATAAATAAATTAAAATAAAACAAAATCAAAAAGCTCTTCTTTATACAACCAGACTTTTCAGAGAATTTAGTGAGATTACTGCCAATTTTTTGGCTAGCCAAACACCCCCACAAAATCATAGCTTCTCCAAAGCCAAAAAAACACTGTTCCATGAATTATTTTCTCTACTAAAGACTGTTGTTTCTATTATTATTAATAAAAATGACTATTGGGAAATTTGTAACAGGAAAACAGCCTCTGATATATAAACAGCTCATAAAATAAACAACTTCTATTTCAAAGTCATCATATTGGTAAGACCCATGTACATTGTAATCATAATTGAATTAAAAATACAAAATATCTTGACCCAATTTAGCACGACATGGCTTTAGAACCCAAAAGGTCATGTCTTGGATGGTCCTGAGGACACTAAAGGTTGAAGCTTCTAAGTACCCTTCATATGGGAATGATAGAAGTTGTGGATCACATGGATACAGCATGTTTGATCTGGGAGTTCAATCCTGCCTCTGAATGCACCAATAAGGAGGAGAAACTGAAACCACAATATGGGATCAGGGAAGGCACTTAGAACCTAGAACATCTGACAGTGACAGTCATTTCTAATCCAGAATCTAGGTCATTTTGGGGCAGTAAAAATTGGAATGTCAGTATGGAAAGAGGTAGAGAAAGTGGGAGGTGTTGGGCAGCTTGGTAAATTTGTATGTGGTAAGGTTCATGTGCATAGTAATGATCATCCAGTAACAAAATAAAAAGTAAAATCCTTTTGGAACATATGAAGGTACTGCCTTAGAATCCAAAATATCAGCTCTTGTTAGTCCCTTGGGACATTGAATATCAGGCCTCCTTTGGAGCTTTCAAGGAGAATCCATGAGATATTGGATAGTGCATAGAACATCAGGAGTACAAGTTTGAAGGAAATTTGGAATTCAGAATCATGAGCTGAATGAGACTGTCGAATCTGCCATTTCAGAACTGGAAGGACCTAGCAAAGAGAGAGGGGGAGATGTACGGGGTCTGGGAATGGACATTTTCAGAAACAGGAGCATGTGAGCATGCACAGAGGATCAGGCCTGAGAGTTGCCATGGAGACGAACATCTGGATATTCTCTAAGTAGGAGGGTTTAGAGAACATAAATCATCAGCAGAGCAAGGAATCTCCCAGTAGAATATCTCACAACCCACGAGAATTTATTTTCATAGATAGATAGATAGATAGATAGATAGATAGATAGATAGATAGATAGACATACAACGTATATATAAAATCCCACAGCTCACAAGGATTTATTTTCACACACACATACACAGCATGGTCCCAAATATTGGCCATTTTTTACTAATTTAAAATACAAAAAGGTAGATTTTTTGTAGATCATTCACTTATTCCAATCTAGTTTTTATCAAGCATCTTTGATGGATGAGAAAAACAAATAAACTAAAACAAAATAAAACCAGAAAGGCCTTCTATCTTCAACCAGACTTTTCAAAGAATTTAATGAGATTATTGTCAATACACCCCCTCCAAAAACCACAGCCCCCACACCGCTAATCATTTCCATGTATTTCTTTCTTTAATAAAGACTGTTGTTTCTATTACTATTAATAAAAATTACTGTTGAGAAAATTTTTAACAGGAAAATTTGTGTGAAGTGTAAAAAGGTTATAAGGGAGATAACTTATTTTGGAAATCATTATATAATTAACAGCTATATACATAAGAATGCTAATTGAATTAATAAAAATAAAAACAATGCCTTCACCCAATTTAGCATAATATGGCTTTAGGACCCAAAATGTCATGTGTTGGATGGTCCTTAGAACACTAAAGCTTGAGGCTTCCAGGTATCCTTCATGTGGGAATGCTGGAAGATGTTGATACCATGGATACAAAATATCTGAGGTAGGAGTTCAATCCTGCCTTTGAATGTACCAATAAGGAGTGGAAACTGAAGCCAGAATACGGGATCAGGGAGGGTATTAGAACCTAGAACATCTGACACTGATGGTCATTTCTAATCCAGAATCTGGGGATTTTTCAGGCTGTAAAATTTGAAATGCCACTATTGAGAGACACTAGAACAGAGGAAGTGTGAAATGTTCAAAGGCTGAAAAGGCAAATTATCACAACAGTGGGATTTTAGTCCATAGAATTTTAGGCCTGAGAGTAGCCTAGGGGAAGAGGAGAGAAGTAGGAGGCACTTGGAAGAAGCTGGACCAGAACAAGGAGAGCTCTCAGAACATAAAAGGTCAGACCTGGAGTGTCCTAACAACTTCTATAGACCAAATATTGGAGGGTCCTGAGAACATAAATAATGTGGTCTGAAAGAAGCCTAAAAATTGAAAATGTCATTAATTCCAGATTTTATGATCATATACACTGGTGGATAAAACACTGGCCAGATAGAAGGAAATTAAGAAACAAGACAATTTTAGATTTTTTATTGCAGATCGGTCTTTTATTCAAATTAAATTTATATTATGATTAAAAGTAAATATCACATCTTTGAACACAATGCAAAATGATATCATGAAAGTACCATCTAGCATGGAAATAAGTCCCACCTTTGAATAAAACAACTCAAAATGGATCGTGGAGCCATAATTCTTGAACAGGTCTTTGACCTGGAACCTAGAACATATGAACTTGATGTAGAAACGTAAAATCCTGAAGAGACCGTGATTATAATTCTGAACTAAGCAAGTCTGGAATCTTGAGCTGGATGAGTCAGAAGGGTGATTATTTTGTACATCATTTCTTGATTCTAATTGGACATCGGTGCTAAGAAAAATAAACAAAGAAACTCAAAACCAAACCAGGACTGGTCTGGAAAGAGTGAGAGATGTTCAGAAGCTACAGAAGAAAATTCTTTTTTTTTTAGTTTGCAAATTAGTTTGCAACACACGATTCTACGTAATTTTGAGTTGCAGATTTTCTTCCCTCCCTCCCTCCCTCCCCAAGACAGCATGGAATCCCATATAACTTCCATGTATAACTTGGCATTGAATTAATTTAGACACTAGTCAAGTTGTGGAGAAGAATTATGACCAATGGAAGGAATCATGAGAAAGAAGAAACAGAACCAAAAATAAAACCAAAAACACAACCCAACAATAAATACAAAAGAGAGAAAAAAAAAGGGGGGGGAGAAAAAGGCGATCATAAAATGTGCCTTGATCTACATTCATACTTCATAGTTCCTTCTCTGGATATAGATAGCACTCTCCATCGTGAGTCCCTTGGAGCTGTCTCTGCATATTGTGTTGCTGAGAAGAGCAAAGTCTGTCGGGGTTAGTCATCACAGAATCCACATATCTGTGGTTGTGTATAATGTT